>PITA01017105.1:0-18391 GCA_004023965.1 Spilogale gracilis | reverse complement strand
CAATCATGCTGATTCCACCTCGCAAACATTTCCTGGCCCCGCTGGGCTCCTCCGTGTGTCCCTCCCTGCCCCTGGCTTAGCTCTTTAGGACTCCACTCCAGCTGCCTTTCCATCGCTGTCCCCACCTCCAGGCTCGCTTCTCCCACAAGCCGGCGCCAGGGGGAGCTAACGGCATTCGGGATGGGAGGTTCCAGCCCCAGGGGCTCCTTCCTCCCCTCTTATTTGTGGACAACTCTATCTCCTTCAAGACAACTCAAGTTCCGTCTCCCTGTGGAAGCCACTTATGAATTCAGCCCCTTCCCCAGCCTTGGACAGCAGTGCCTGATGCAAACCTCCCTCGAACTACTTTCTACATCGTGCATAAGTGCTTTATTTCTTTGTTCAACACCCCCGACTGGCGGGGCTCCTCCTAGGCAGAGTGGAACTTGTATACCTTTCTATACTTAGTGCCAGGCACAGTGTCTTAATGTGTGCTGAATGTGGTGCGCAGAGACTTGGGAAGCCCGAAGGAAGCAGGTCTGCCCATTGGGACATATGTACTTGTGGGGAGTGGGGAAGGGGAAGTTCAAGGCAGGAAAGCAGGGGGCTGGGGAGGGGATAGGGATTTAGATGTTGTCCCTAAATCTACCTCCCTATCAAGCCTGCTGTTTCCTGTCCTCCTCCTTCTTCTTCTTCCTCTCCCTCTTTCTGGGTATCTTCCTTTGTGGTGGTGGGCAAAGGAATAGAGGGTGGGAGATGGGCCCTCGATGGATGATGCTTTTATTGGTGTGCATCCCTGAGGAAGCCCCAGGCAATGATGGCCTACCTTGGCACACAGTAGGCGCATGGTGTCATCTCTCTGATGAGCAGAAGAGAGGTCAGCGTCAGGGAGCAGCCAGACCCACTGTTCCATCCAGGAACAGGGGAGAGCATGAGAAATGCTCCTCCCCTTTTTTACCTCTTGAGAAAATATGATGTGTCCCATGTCTCTCTCCCTAGATGAACTGCACTTAGTAAATATGGAGAAAATGTATTCTAGGAAGAGGGCACCTGGGTCAACATGGGTATTTTGACTTGGGGACATTTTGATGTGGCCTGAAAAGCAAATCATTACATGGTCTATTTCTTTGATACTAAATTATATGATCAATATGCATTACTGTCCAAGCCCGGAGCCTCCTCCAGCTTCAAGGTCAGAAATACTCATTCCAGCCTTTAAAGGGTTAAACAATCCCAAGGTTTCAACAATAATGACAACAAAACCCCAATGTTTTTCAGTTTAACTCTTCCCTTTTTGATATGATGCCATCTCAGGCGAGCCTTATAAAGTCCTACGGATCAGAATGTCCCCTTTGCCAATCTGGACGTGCCAAAGAGTCCTGCTTCAACAGTAAGATGGCTCCTTGTCCCCGTTTCCAGTGAGCCAGGCAATGCTGGGGACCATGAGCTCGTCTCAATATTCCAGAGAGAAAGAGAAATAGTGCCCCAGTTTGGGTTGGGGTTCCATCAGGGAAGTGCATCAATACGTGCCAGTCATGCAGATCAGAAACCTCGCTAGACTCAGATGTGGCTGTGATTAATAAAAAGGGGGGGAATGAAGTAGAGTTTATCTGCCAGGCGAGATCTTTGGAAACATGGGGCCCATGCGAAGAAGTCCGAGAGAAGTCCTTGGGAACAGAGAGGTCAGGGAGTACTCTCTGCAGCACCAGGCTGTCCCGGAAACGCTTCTGGCCACTGCCTGATGCCCTCACTGCTCCAGCTGGTCTCTCTGCGTCTCAGGGTGCAGACGCATTGGGGGAGGCACCAAGCCGCTGGGCAGATATTAACACGTCCCAATCCCTGCCTTTTACAGACAGGGAAACAGAGCCTCAAGGGATTAAATGACCTGCCCAAGTTTGGAAGAGGGTCTGATTCACACTGTCTCCAGGGGAATGCAGCCCGAGAGGAATGCTATGGCTGGTGCCTCCTATTTGTGGATCTTTGTGAGAGGAGCAGTAGGGGTCTTAGAGCCAGTCTGGCTTGGGAGTTGCCCTAGATGAGGATGGGGCAGTGGATCTTGTTGGGCTTGTGCAGTTGAGGTCTCTGTCTGCCTCCCAGATCCTCTGCTCTCTTCCTCACACTGCTTCTTACACGTAGGGATGGGCACTCGGGGCCGGCCTGGCCCGTAGCCCTGCCGGTAGGGGGGCCTCCCCGCTCAGGCTTTCATTTCCAGAGGCTTCCTGGAGGCGGTGGTGCAGGACTGCTAGACCTACTTCCCTTTCTTGTTCCTCCTGTCCCCTGCGTGCTTCTCAGAGTCCAGGTGTGGGCTTTCGTGGAAAGAACATACAGACTTTGGGCCAGAAGGCCCTGGGTTTACTGGTTATGTGGCCTGCCATCTGTCGCTAAGCTGCTGACTCTAGTTTCCCCCTAAGAAAACAAGAGAATATCAATCATCATAGTAATGACATCTGCCTCAGTGCTCAAAGGGGGAGAAATACTTGGTGAGTTCTCAGCAAACATTCATCTCCATCTCTCCGGGATGACCCAGGGAACCTCACCAGGCAGGAAGGGGAGAGCTGGCCTGAGCAGTGTGGCCGATCCAGGGGTGGCTGGGTGTCTCGGACCACTTATTGGGGATGTGTGGGACCTAGAGCAGCTAATCGGATTACAGCCAAACCTCGTTACTGCATTCCTGCCCAGAATGTCATTTAAAAAGCACTTAGGGCTCTCCCCGAAATGCATTTACACAGAGGTCCCAGGGGTGGAGCTACATAGAAAACTGGGCAACTTGAGACGCCCCTTTCCTTCCCAGGGGGCTGAGGATGTGCTGGGGGCTGGGGGCTGAGGAAGGGGAAAGAGAGCTCACGTCCCACTGCGCTTGGGCTCTGGGGACATTTGCACCAACAAGGTCATGATTGGGCTGCTTCCTGTTGAAGCCCGCAGTGGGAGGAGCCTCTGCAAGCCTGTGCCTCAGAAGTCTGGGGTCAGAGGTCATATCTCGCCTGTGTGTCTGTGGGGAGGCTCCCGATTCTCTGAGCCTCAGTTTTCTCATGTGTAAAATGAACACTGCAGCACTGGCCTTGTCCGCAGAGCTGTGGGAGGACTACACGTGAGGGTTCAGCCTAGTTCAGTCATTCTTGGGGCCTGTCTTAGCGTCACCTGGGAACCTGTTACAAATTCATGTTCTCAATGAATGAATACTACCAGCATGATGAATATAGCTTATGTCTCCCTTCCCAACCCGGAACCAATACATGTCAACATTTCATCCTATTTGCTTCATTCATATAGAAATGGATAGCATAAAATTTTCTTAATGTTCATATTCTTGGGCCCCTCTCCAGACCTACAAAATCAGACACTCTGCCAGTGATGCCGGTAATCTGCATTAACCAGGCATCTAGTCATTTCGATGGTTGGGAAGCACTGAGCCTTGCCATCGGCTTCACATACTAGCCTAGCGGCCCGTTGGGTCAGGCCTCCCTCAGCCTGTTGCTCTGCCGGACTGTGCAGTTGGGTTGTGTGCAGGACAGGAGTTTGAGGATCGTTGCCTTACTTGTGAATATGAAGGCCCAGGGAAGGAGGCTCGAGGGTAAGAGCACCATCTTTCGTCTACTTCGTACATTTGTTTCCCAAATATTTCACATGCACTGACTTGTGTGAACAACATCAAGTAATATTCAAAGAATCCACTATAATTATAATTTTTAGTAATAAAGAATATTCTGAAGCAAGCTCATGCTTGCACATCATTGCCACAAATAATCTGTGGGCTCCTTGAGGACAGAGGCACATCTTTGCTGCCATGTCCCATTATCCCAAATCTCCCCATTTCCAGCCCTTACACCCCGCTGTGGACCAGAGTCTGGCCTCTGAGCCTTAGTGGGCCCAGGCACACTGAGGGTATACAGTCGCAGGCAGTACCCCAGCATTTTCAGAAGGGGAGATCTGCCCCTTGGCCTCCCCCTCCCCTATACGCACCTGTAGGTGTCGGTGGCTGGCACCTTCCAGGTCTGGACGCCTTTCAAGGGACCCTCGCTCCCCACCACCACGCTCAGGTTGGAGTTCCGGTAGGCGTTGTTACACTGGGCCTGTGTGGGGCCGTGAGGCCCGCTGGCCCCGCACGTGGTGAACAGCCAGTGAACTGTGGCACAAGAGGAAAGGCAGTCACTCACTTGGTCTGGCCCTCCGTCCTCCAGAGGCTCCCTGGGCTGCCTCTGAGTTGTCCACTCCATGGCCCCAAACCCCTGTTCCAAGAGGGCAACAAGGCCAGGACAAGAAACACCATCAGCCATTCAAACTGGAAATTTCCACTGAGGATCTGCTGTGTGCCAGGCCCTGGTCAGATATGAGGGGAGAGACACAGATGGCACTGACCAATCCAGTCTTAAGAAGCCTACAGGCTTACTAAAGGAGTCCAAAAGGGATGCAACTATCTAAAACACAGGACAGTAGAGAAGAAAAAAAACCAAAAACACCAAACCTCAGGAAGAAGAGAAGACCCCTTTAAGGTAAGACAGGCCTGGGCAGCGGCAGGACCCTCTCCTCGTTTCTCACTGAGTCTGGCACAGCTCTGGGCAAAAAACAGGTGCTCAGTCTATGCGACTGAGACTGCACTGCACCTGCTCCCAAAGGCTGGACATATGCATATAAGATCCTCTTAGCCCGGGGAAGCTCAAAAGAGTCATCTGTACATACAGTCAGCTCCATGACCCCCTGTCCCCACTGGCCCAGAGACCTAGGATGGTGGAGGGAGCAGGAAATCTTGCACTCCTGGCTAGTGGCTTTGTCTATCCAGCAGGCCCTCAACAGGGCTCAGCCTCCTTATTTACAACCAAGTCAGGTTTGTCAATACGGTGAATGTGGCTTTTGGGCTCTCTATGCAACACAAAGTATAAAAAAGTGGGGAAACAGGTCAGATTTGTCTCTGGTGTATGCTTTCCTTTTCCAAGTCCTTCACCTAGAGCACCCAGTGTCCTTACGTGGCCTTCTGGGGGTGGCTGAGGATCACTGAGCATACCCCACCCCTCCACTGCCACCAGGCCATTTCCTTTGAAGCATTCTGTCTTTGAGGCAGCATGGGCCTTGAGAAATTGTCAGATTGCATGTTGGCTAGAATTCTAACATTTTTACAACCTACAACAGCTTCTGAAAAATGTGTTCTTGATAAGATACTTTACCTAAAATATAAAAATCTCATAAGATTGAAGAAATTATTTCCCTCTAACACGATGAAGTCAAATTTTACCTACAGAAAATTATGGAAAAATTACTTCAGTATACATAGTTTTCTCACTGGAACGTTGAAGTGAAAAATTTCTGAAGACTTTTAATTAATTTAATGATGTGGAAATGAAAGCTTAATTTGGGCTGCTAAAATTACAAGCAATCAGATTGAGACTGCACTGGATAGTTTTGATAATCTGGAAACTTGGCCAGTGTAGGGGCTTTTGTGAACTGCCCTGACCCCAAGGTTAGAGACCGAAGTTCTAGCTGAGATTCCAATGCCTACAGCTATACAACACTGTGTATTCAAAGCTTTTCTCCTTTTCTCAGTTGGCTTCACTTTTTTGAAATGAAGATGTCGATTTCTACTTGGTTTCTGAAGGTCGTTTCAAAGGCAAGATGGTGATGAACCCATTCATGAATGGTTGATTGTTTTATGATCTTTCTGTATTCTAAAGGAGGTAAGCTGTTATTTCAAAGAGCTAACTCTTTGAATACAGAGGGCATCTTAGCAGAGTTTTCTTGGCCAGTTCCCTTTTTATCCAATCTCCATCACCCAAATCCTAAGTGTGGGCTGTGCCCAAGTGGTGAATGGAAAAGAACATGGATTCAGGGGTGCCCTTATCAATGGTTGATTGTGGGACCTCGACAGAGCTCTTTGGTCTGTAAAAGGGGCCGGATTGGCACAAGGATTAAAGGAAGCAAGGGCTATTACAGGTCTTTGTAAAGTCCCAAACTCTACAGATATGAGTTGTGTTCATGACTCCTGTCTCCGCCCATGGCAGGTGCTGCTTGTGACAACAGGAAACATGACCAGGGGAGTTTCTGTAGGTGTGGATCCTCCCAGCAGCACCTGGGGATTAAAACTCAGTGAGCTGGGGATGAGAATGGGGACAGAGAGAAAGAGAATCCTGGAAAGGGAGTTGAATAATCCACCTGCTCCATATGATCTCCAGCTCTTGGAAGCCTACTCTCAGATCTCATGTGTTCCTAAAGCAAGCAGCCTGGGTTTGGGGGTAGCCTTCTCAGTCTGGGGCAGGGCATGACAGTCCAGGCAGTTAATTCAGTCCTGGAGGTAAATGAATATATATGTGTGTGTGTGTGTGTGTGTGTGTGTGTGTGTGTGTGTGTGTGTGCTTTCTTCCTTTCTTTTTTCCTCAAGAGTGCACTGAGGAAGAGAGCTGAAGGTATGGGCATGACACACTACCTGAGAATCTCCTCTCTCGTGGGACCCACTTTTAACTTCAGTCTGGGTTAACATTGCCCTAAATGTTGTGAGACATTCCCAGAGAGGCTGGGATTGTACTTCTTGATCACGTAGGGCATTTGGTGAGGTAGGAAGAGAAGCATGGTCTTTGGATCCAGACACGCTAACTTTTCCTATCCTGGATTTTGCCCCTGGCCGGCTATGACACCCTGGGTAAATCACATACCCCTCTGAGCTTCAGTCTCCTAATCTGAACAAGCCAAGACTGGATTTAGTGAGACTACTAAATGATGACCCAAGCAAAGTACATAGAAGAACATTTGGCATTAGAAATGCAAGATGAACACAGTTTAAAATTGCCTAACTTCTTGTTCAGTTTCTAACTGTGGGAAGCAGATACACCCGATCTCAAGATTTATGTTCTCCATTCCATAACAGGAGGGCCATTAAGGCTGTTTCTCAATAAAGGGATCAGTATTTTCCCAACTAATATATTAGTCTCAGGTGGTTTCTATACCCAAAATTTTGTTTTTATTTTCAGTGATTTCTGATGGGAAGGTCCAGAGAGAAATTTTTTTTCTAGAGTGGATTTCATGGGAACAGGTTTGCCATCCCAGGTCAGATTCATGATTTATACAGCTAGAATTCTCTTGCTTTCTGCAGCCTTCCAAGCATGGTGGTCCTCCCTGCTCCCTCAGACAGTCCGGGCCCTCATAAATCTGCTGGAGTTGCTTGGAATCAATTTATGTTTCCTACCAGCTTTACCCCTTAGGGGGAATGGAGTTTCTGAGTTCATTACCCATTGTCCAAGGGCTGCCTACTTCTTATGTGTGTGGGCTTGTCTTGCTCGGGCTTCATCCTGTGGTATTCCCTTTGCTCATTCTGTCTGGAATCTGACATCATAGAATGTCACAGCAGATGGGACCCTAGAGATCACTGATTTCAGTGGCCCCCAGACCGCCTGAGGACCTTTAAAAGTATGAATTTCAGGGGCGCCTGGGTGACTCAGTCATTAAGTGTCTGCCTTCTGCTCAGGTAATGATCCTGGGGTCCTGGGTTTGAGCCCCACATCGGGCTCCCTGCTCGGCGGGAAGCCTGCTTCTCCCTCTCTCACTCACCCTGCTTGTGTTCCCTCTCTCACTGTGGTTCTCTCTGTCAGATAAATAAATAAAATCTTTTAAAAAATGAATTTCAGAGCCCTGAAGATTCTAATTAGTAGATACTAGGTTAGGCAATGACTGGGGGAGGCAATACTTGCATTTTGTGAAAACTTTTTCAGGAAAAGCAACCAGATTTGTGAACTAGGCCCATCTACTTCATTATTGAAATGGAGAAAAGACATTCTAGAGAGGGGAGGAGATTTTTCTGAGTAAATCAGCTTTAGAGAAGGAACTAGAAATTGGGGGTTCTTCCTTCTGTGTCCAAAGATACTTTGGTGGTGATCAAGCCTTTCCCAGCTTCTTGTCCTGAAGACTTCTAGCTTTTTCAAATTGTCCCTTCATGAGTCCCTGATCTTGTGTCTTTCCTAGGACTTTAATGCTTGAATCTGTTTTTCGAGATAAGGTTACCAAAACTCTGGGTTCTTTGTGTAAGGGGACAGGGACAATTGCTATTCTGCTTTATTTCTAGTGTCCCTCTAAAGTGCTTAACACAGTGTTGAACCCCTTCATTTGAACATCGGGTTAAGGCTTATTGGCCTCAGGCCATAATAATTTCCAGATCCTTGCTTGAGAGGTGGATTCATGGATGTATTGGAAATTACTGCTGCTCTGAGCCTGGTGGTATTAACAGTCGTGGGCCTAGGAGGGCCCCAGAGGAGGCAGCTGGAATGGGACCCTGGGAGCAGGAAGGGTCTGACAGAATGTCAGGCATGAGATCTGTTCTAAGTGAAGGCAGATAGAGTTAGAACCACGAGAGGGTAGGCAAACACTAGGTTGGTTTTCAGAAGTGTCTCTCAGGGTGGGAAGTATTGGATTCAACCTTACAGATCAAAGCAGGCAGGTCCAGAAACTGAGAGGCAGAAGAATTAGTGACAGTAGTCCCAGGGGCCAGGAGAAGTGAAGGTGAGCTTTGAACCCCGGGTAGAAAACATTTATTTCCTGACTTGTTTTACCCTTCCTCCTGTGTGTGTGTGTGTGTGTGTGTGTGTGTGTGTGTGTGTGTGTGTGTGTCAAGTGGGAACAGCTGAACCTCAGACACCTGAAAAGTAAACTCCTCCCATGAAGGGGGGAAAAACCCTCTTGATATTGAATGTGCACATAATGTGAATCAGGCACTGTGATTTTGTGTATATATTAAATTTAAAAATCAGGAAATTCTAGTTCAGAGAAGCCAAGTGACTGGCCTGTGGTACACAGAATGAATAATTCAGTCAAGCCGGGAATTAAGCATAGATCATCTGAGTTCTAGTTCAAGACTTGAAAAGGTGCTAGACCCACCAGGAAATCTTCATAGAACTTGTCTGAGAGTCTGTTTTGTTTTTTTTTTTCCTTTTAAATCCAAAAACTTTGGACCCACTTAAAACCAAGCTTGCTCAGGTCCAGAGAGTAGGCAGGCCACTATGAGGGAGAGAGAATCTGGTAAGGATAGCATGGTGGGTGGAATTCTCAGCCCCGGAACTGTGGCCCTATGGTATCATAGCCTCGTAGAGTGCAGGCTTTAGGGGGTCATGGGCATAAGCCCGGGAAAGCAGGTGCTCAGCATCAGGACTCTGGTCCCCAGAGAGGGCGTGAGGAACCAGGAAGTGTCAAAAGGAAAATCCAGTAACTGGAATGTTTACAAGGTCAGGAAGCAGAGATATAGGAGAGAGGGATTGGGTCATGAAGAAATAAGGCAAAAGCCTAGTTTCTGGTGAGAAGATCAAGGTCATAGTTAGAATAGTGGTGTGGTGGGCTTCATGTTGAGCTGCCAATCTGAGAGCACAAGGGTCTCCTTTTCCCCTAGATGAGAGTGTACATTGGTCCCTAAGGCTCTGTGGAACTATAGGAGGATCAAATGCCCCCAAGGAGGAGCCTGGATTCGGGGTAGGGGAAGGAGGAAGACTGGTTCTTTACGCTTGGGGAAACAACAACAACAACAACAACAAAAATAAGACCAAAACTATTGTATTAAAACTCATTTAGGAAAGAAAAAAAAAAAAGAACTGCTTTATCTTGTCCTACTTATTCCATATATTGGAAAAGTAGTTTAATACTCATTCTCTTCTAAATTGTACAAAGAACCCACACAAAATACTGATTGGTTATAGACAGCTGAGTAAGGAAATATTCATTAAACAGTGAGTTTCATTCTAAGTATATTGCAGTACCCTTTAAGAAGAAACAAATCAATTAGCAATATACTGTACAATGCTAAAAAAATACACTAGACAGTGATTGTACTAGTTTTAGTACGGTTGCTAAGCCATCTCATCTGCTCAATTGAATGCAAAGAAATAAAGCATGATACCAAGGAAAATAAGTTTTCAACTATTGCTATTAATCACAATAATAAGGATCTGCCTCCTGTTGAAGGCTTATGTAGTGTACCACAGAGGAGCACTCGATGGAGCAGTGGGTTTTTGGGTACCATTTTGATTCTGATCCATGCAATTGAATTCTATCTGTGTCTATTGACTGACCTGAACTTCATGGGAGCTATGGCATATGGAACCATTTTGATGGCCATTGTAGATACCTTTAAATAAAGTCATGACCCAAATCCAAGTAAATATAATCACTCACCATCCATAAATGTACATGACACCATTTTTTAATTTTAAGTTGAAAAAGTAATCCTTTTTGGGATACATGATGAAAATTAATAACTGTTCTTATTAGGAAAAAATAAAAATAATACACATATTGTAGCCATCATGAGGTTAAAACACTTCTATCATCTGTCTCAAATCTTTAAATAATGGAGCAGTGTCTCCTAGATATGTGATCAGTGATTATTGCTTTTTTTTTTTTTAATGTTAGCAGTTGTTGAGACTTAATGCTTAGCTCCATTTATTTATTGGAAGCTGCAAAATAATATTCAAATGTTATCTTTTTCACTCATTTATTAGCTGGAATATATAAACAGATGCTTCCTTTCATCTACTGTTTGGTTACCAGGTGATACAGTTCATACAGGAAAGGCAGGATAAATGCTCAATTCTTTCCCCTTAGTTATAGTTTTCAGGATGATGGATTCATTTTCTATCATCCAGTGAGGTTGACAAATTAGTTGTTATATATCATTATTAATCCATGAATTTAAATATATTTTTGAGTTTTAATTAATCACAATTATTATCCTCTAGAAGTTCATATTGTCACATTTTTGCTCAGTAGAAGCTTCTTGAGTTATTTTGCTTCTTTACTGTCTGGTATAATGAAATGGTCCTTCCCTAGACCTGGACTCAGCTATCTTCTCAAAAGCTTCGATTTCTTTTAGTGAAAAAATACCCAATAAGTACACAGTCTAGGTGCCATAGACACTTACTGCTACTGGGCTGGTGATTGTTTCTAGGCTTATTTAGAAGACAGGGCTAAGATACATGTATGTTTATCAGTATAAACATACATACATATGAAATATATATAACATATATATGACAAAATACCTCATGAGCCCACAACGATACTTTCAGCTCAATACAAACTCCTAAATTTAATCTCCTCTGTATTATATCTGCATTTCTTTTTCCACACCAAGAATATTGGTTCTCAAGAACACAGGTGATAATAGGTTTAGAATATTCTGTAATTATTCAGTTATTTTATCCTTCATAAACACATACGAGTGTCAGAGTTACAACATTGCTACTTTACCATCATCGATATAAAAACTGAGATCAGGGACCGCGGCTGGCTACTACTCCAGTTGGCTAAGCATTGGACTCTTAATTTTAGCTCAGGTCAGGATCTCAGGGTTAAGAAAACAAGCCCCTCGGGTTCTGCACTGGGCATGGAGTGTGGTTAAGATTCTCTCTCTGCCGCCCCTGATCCAGCTTGCATTCTATCTCTTTCTCTGTCTAAAAATAGAATAAAATAAATAAAAACTGAGATGAATTAAACATTTTTTTTTGGTGTATGTGCTCTCCTTTCTTCTATACTTTCCTGAAGTTGTACTCTAGCTACACTAGGCATATCACCATTACATACAATACTCTTCCTTCTTCTTTTTTTTTTTTTTTAAGATTTTATTTATTTGACAGCGAGAAACACAGCGAGAGAGGGAACATGAGCAGGGGGAGTGAGAGAGGGAGAAGCAGGCTTCCCGCCTAGTGGGAGCCAGATGTGGGACTCATCCCGGGTCTCCAGGATCATGACCTGAGCCGAAGGCAGTCACTTAACCAACTGAGCCACCCAGGCGTCCCTCTTCCTTCTTTAACATTTAGTTAGTTTCACTTCTAAAAATGCTGTATGTTTAATGCTCCTATTAGTCATGCTGAAATATCTCAAGTCATTTTCATTGTCTGAAGCTTGTCCTCAAATAGATTCCTTAGGAAGGGTTCATGGGAATAATATTCTTTGAGTTCTTGGATATTGATAGTATTTTTCTCTTGAGTATATTAAATATATTACTCCTTTTTTTCTGGCAAAAACTTTGATGATCATCTAAATTTCATTCTCTAATAAATCACTTGCCATTTTCGCTTACATGTCCAAAGTCCTTTTCTTCTTTTTCTTTAATTTCCAGCAATTTTACTAGGATGCTCTTTGGTATTGCTCACCTGGGTTAGTATACTCAGCAACACAGTGTGCTCTTTTAATAATTAGATTCAATAAGAAAACTTTACTTGAAATATAGCTTTAAGCATTTGTTTTGTTCCCTTTCTCTGATTTTTCTTCTTCAGGCACTCCTGTTATCTGCATGTTGGATCTTCTCTGCCTATCTTGACGGATGTCATCTTTTTTATTTAAAATTTTTTTTCTTTTTTTACCTTCTATTTCTTGTAAGGCATTAACTGTTGCGTGTATTTGCTCTTGTATACCAAGGAATTTAGTCTTCATTTCTGAAATTATTTTTTCCTTTTATCTCAAATTCTTTTCTGAGTTTTATCAATTAGTTTTTGATTTTTTGTAACACTGGCTTATGTTATTTTTTCATGTCTTATATCACTGTTTTATTGTCAGCTTATTTGGAAATTGGTTACAATTTCAATCTTTTTTGTGGGCATGTCTTTCTGGTATGCTTTCACTTTTTTGTGGGGCTGTTGTTTCATCCTCTATGTTCTTTAAAAATTCTTATTGTAATGTGGATAAGATTTGGTCTTGATACCTATGCATTTTTATTTAAAAAAATTTTTAATTTTAGTTAATTAATTAATTAATTATATTATGTTATGTCACCATACACTGATACCTATGCATTTTTACATGAAATTAACTTTCTAGGACTTTTAGAGTTCAAGAGCTTTCCTAACTTCACGGATCTCCTTTTATTCTTTTCTTCATACAGTGTTGAAAAATACGGAGGTTTGCCTTCAAACATTTCTGGCTCTGTTTCTTTCCTTTATATTTATCTGGATATTCATCTATCTATATCTATTATCTATCTATCTATCTATCTATCTATCTATCTATCTATCATCTATCAATCAATCATCTATCTATTTTTTCTCTCTCTCTCTGTTATCCCTATGCTACTCAATGTTGATTTGACATCCAGAAATTTCTTCTTAGTATGGGCTCTTTTCTGGAAAGGAGGCTTGGTGGCCAGGTCCCCCTAGCTCTTTCAAACATTACCATGGCCCCTTGTTCTCACATATCCCTGGGCTGGGTAAAGCCTCTTCCAGATTCAGCAGTGGTTCTGAGATTGGTTGTCAGTCATTTCCAGCAAGTATCTGTCAGCTATTTTTCTCCTGTTCTCAGGTTTATAAGAGAGCCTGTTGCCTTCATGTCCTTTCTCTTGCTCAGATGCTGATATCAGACAGATCTTACGGTGGTTGTACTTCGTCCTCATCTATTTGTATTTTGAATATTTTTTAATAAAAAAAGTTTTGTTTTAAATGCCCATGGGTTTTTGGTTTTGATATATGGTTGCTTTGTTTTTAGATTCAGAAAGACAGACAACTATGCTGGTATCCCCATTTTTGCCATCTTCCCATAATCCTTGAGACAAATTGTAATGTAGGAATCACTTGAGGTCACTTGCTATGATTAGCCCTTTTATATCATCTGTCTGGTCAAGTCTCTCACCTGCATTTCTACTCCTGGGGCTGCAGGGTTTTTCAGACTACATATCAGGGACATTAACAATGACCATGGCCTAGAACTTGCTGTTATTTCATGTCTGCCTCTTCTGGGATACAGCCCACCAAACATAATTTAACTTTTTCTTGATAGTGTCACCCAGACTTAACCAGTTGTTTAGGGCTATTTGTCCCTTCATGACTAATTCACTTTCTTCTCTCTCGCTGTCACACATATTTTCCTAGTGCTTCAGTATGTGCTTCTATGTATAATTTTATACTCAGTGTGGGTGAGGGCATGAGGCTGGCCCCCTATCTCTGCATCAGTATGAGGGCCAACTAGCTGTAGGAAGACTTTATCTCACAATTTTGGAATGTACTGATATTTTGGTACTTCTATTTAGTAGATGGTGGAAGTTCCTGAAAGTCTAACCTTAGGTAGGAAGAAATTACTATGATTTTGAGTGAACAGGGCTAGGATTCTTGAGGCCTCCAATCTCCATGCATTTCGTTATAGCCCATTTATGTAGCACCTCCATCCACCAGCAAGTTTGGCTCCTGAAAATCATGTTAGGTCAGTAGATAGGGAAGGGGGAAGACTCATTTTTATCTTACCAGATAGCTGACCATGTAGAAAAGTTAAATCTGGGGCTAAGTGAGGACAGGCAGGTCACATTTATTCTTCCTACAACACGGTTTTCAGTTGGTGGATTTTCTATGTTCTAGTTTGCTTCTTAGACTGAGTTTCTTTGCATGACCTATGCACACACATGAACACTCCCACACACACTCACACCCGTCATGCAAACTCACACACATACTCTCACATACTCACAATACTCTCACACCACACATACACTCCATACACTCACACACCTGCCACCAAACTCTCACATGCTCACATTCACACTCACACACATCACACAAACTCTCACAGCACACATATGACCCACTCACACACCACACTCTCACACACACCATGTTCACTTGGGCAAAGCTTTCTGGACATTTCTCTCTTGCCCTTCTTTGATGATGAGAAGTCAGGAGGTGGCAACAACAATGAAAACGCCAGCCCTGTCTTCTGTGCTGGATGTGCTCGTGTACGTGATCTGTGTTTTACTGTGACCTCATCAACTCCTTTGCCCCTCACACAGTTCCACTAGACAGGAAGGATGCCTAAAAATGCTGCAGTTTCCCAGAGAACAAAGACCAGAGGCCCATGTCCCTCTCTGCTGGGAGGCAGATATCCCTTCGTGGAAGGGAACCTCTGAGCCAGCTCCTCATCAACGGGCAACAAGTCAGGGCTGCTGAGATAAAAGCTGCTTTCAAGACAGAATTACCCTAAACAGCTCTGACACGGGCAATCTGAGGGAGTTTTTAATGGCTCCTGTGATGGCTGCTTGTTGTGTTCTCAGCCACCCCCTGCTCCCTGAGGGAAAGTCAGTAACACATGAGAGAAGGGAAAGGTCACAGGAAAAACACTCTCCTGAAAGCATAGCAGTAAAAATTAAGTTAAGGGATTCCTTGGGGCTAATTTTGTTATTCCCAGGTTGGCTTCAGGCCAGAGTTGTGTTAATAAAGTATTTGCTAGGGAGAGGGGTGTTGCAGATGCACCCATCTGGGGATTACGCATAATGGATTTGGGTTTGAGTTTCAAGTGGGAAGTGGTCGTGGTTCAAAACCAGCCTTGCCACATGCAGGCCTGAAGAGTCATTGATTTTCGGCCCATATCTGCTCTTCTCCATGGACCGTTGGGGAGAGAAGACCTTAGTCTGATGCTTGAACATGGGGGTTATGTTAACAGGATTCACTGCTTCCGGGGAGAGGGGCAATAGTACAGGAGGCCAGAACCCTTCATTGCTTTATTCTGAGTAGTTTTTGCTTATTGTCTGGTTCTAAGTCATGAAGGGTGAAATCCTTACGAGGCCCTTGTGACTGGAACACTTCTGATAGATGGATAGGTGAAGGGTCAGTGGCCCAATCAGTCAAGTGATTTGGAACTAGAAAGAACAAATGTCCTAACTTCTGGGTCTGGGTTCTGGACACATCCAAGATCAACTGGACCCATCCTAGATCAATTCTAGAATGAATTGGAGAACAAAGACACCTGAGAGTGTGGGAAATCTAATGTCAAGGTCAGAAGGGAAAGTAGTGGAGGGAAGAAGTAGGACCAAATGGTGGACCAAAAAGAGAAGGGAAAGTATCTGAGTGAGAGGGCTAGAGAAATGTGGAGAAGAGACACTTCTTTCTCATTCCTACCTATGATGCCACCATGTTGGCTGGAAATGCAGTGTCATAAGAAACAAACATGGTACTCCTTATGCTCCACAAGTAAATGAAACCCTATGATACTTGACTTTCTCTGCTTGGCTTATTTCACTCGGCATAATCTCTAATCCTGTCCATGTTGCTACAAAAGTTGGGAGGACATTAGAAGGAAAGGAAATGTGAATTGGGGTAAATCAGAGAGGGAGAGGAAGCATGAGATACTTTTGACTCTGAGAAACAAACTGAGGGTTTTGGAAGGGAGTGGGGTGGAGGGAATGGGTGAGCCTGGTGGTGGGTATTGAGGGTATGTATAGCATGGAGCACTGGGTGTAGGGTATAAGCAATGAACCTTGGAACACTGAAAAAAATAAAATAAATTATTATAAAAAAAGTAGTTGAGGAAACTGAAAAATAAAAAAGAAACAAACATGGAGGAAAGGTCAAGAAGATCAAAGAAATGTACATCTCCCCATCATGAGGCCCTGAATTAATGCCACTAGTCATGTATAAGGCCACTGAACTAATGTTAGCAATCATCTATAAAGTACTTTTTGTTATGGCACTGGATGCTTCCTTGGGCTCCCAGCCATTGTCTGGGTCCTACTTCTATCTGAATGGACTCTTTTAGAATCAAGATTTCCCACCTGCTTGGAGTAAAAATACCAAGGACCAGAGACTCCTGATGCTATCCTCCAAATAGTGATGCTGGCTTAGAGAGGGAGTATATTTCCAAAAGTTCTTGAGACACAGTACCTGGCCTTCAGCTTGCCTTCCCCCAGATGGGGGGCCAGGCATCTGGGTCACTCTCCCCTCCTGGACTGCTCAGCCCAGGCACGCTCTCCCCTTCTTCACCCACCCTCAGCTGTGTCTCTGCACACTTCACAGCAAGGTCTTCAAGGCCTTTACACCAATGGGAATTGTAGCTATGCTGTGAGGGCCTTAGAGGTTCTCCCAGGCTTCATCCGCTTAGGAGTAAAAAGTAGGACTTCAACATTAGTAACAAATAGCATCATCTTCTGCTCTGATCCACACTTAAAGGAACCTGAAGTTTTCTCTGTTAACACCGCCATCATGATAGCACAGACACACATACCACATAGGCGTTGCTACTGTCGTTTCTGTGCCCTTACCTTGCATTATTTTCCCCACAAGCATCACTATCTGAAATATATCACCACACACTTGTTTGTGGTCCCTCATCCTCACTGGTGTGAAAGTTCTATAAGCCTAAGTGAGGCTTAGTTGATGCTGTTTGCTGCTTTGTCTTCACGGCCTAAAGCAGTGCCAGTCATGTAGGACAGAGTTAATAAACCTTTGTGGAGTGAAGAACAAAACAGTATAGAAAGAAGAGAGTAGGCCCAATACCAGCCCTCACCGGGGGTCAGGAGGAGGAACTCGTGCAGGCTGAGGGTACCGTGTGTGGTTCGGTGCGAGCACCTTTCGCCCTTTGTGTTCCTGAATTAGCATTAGAGCAATACAGGATGGAAAGAGCCAGGTAGTCCTGGTGGTATAAACGGGTGTTTGTGGAAAGGCATTTTGTCTCTGAGCCATGACGGCAGAACAGAAAGGGGTGGGGTCCCAAGGGGATAGTATACATCTTCACGTTGTCATTCACATGGACACCAGCACACACTCACAGCCATACAACCACAGCTACATTACTGAAATGAAGGGAGCCCCACACGCTTTAAGAGAACACTTGTGTTCTACCCTTTAGTAGTGTGGACCCTCAACTGACCTGATGGTTGATGGAAACTGTCAACCGATAGATTGTATGGGCCAGTTATTAGGACCAAAGTCATAAAGGCAGTTGAGGGAAATACATAGTCCTCTTTTCCAGGTAGTTATTCTGAAGCCCCGGGGAGTTTTCCTGAATCTGTTAGGTTTTGGACAAGCCCAAAACATGCCTTATTTTCCTCACTCATTAATATTAATCTTGGAATGGGATCAATCTGTCAGTCACTTAAAAAACAATAATTAAATGCGTAAAATGTGCTCACATGATTATGAAGAGTCTGTCAATATTCCCTATAAAAATCAAGTCAGGCCTCTCGGATCCAATCTCCTGGGGTTTGATTAAAAAACTGTTCCTGGTGAAAGTTCTGGAGTTCTCAGAGGACTAAGATTTTGACAACCTTTAAAAGACTTAAATTCCTCTTTCAATTTAGATCAGTGAGCGGGGTCTTTTGGGGGCAATCCTCTATGGCCCCACATAAATCACGTATTTTCCCCAAATGGAGTTTGAGGGTTTCACTTGTAAATTGAAGATGAACTGTGTTGGGAAAGAACTGATTGTACAAGAGAACCCAAAATGCAAAATACTCCTCCTCCTCCCCTTTTAGCCTTAAGAGTATAGAGTTGGGATTTGCTTGTCAACAAAACAAAGAGGCAACCCACAGAATGGGAGAAGATATTTGCAAATGACACTACAGACAAAGGGCTGGTATCCAAGATCTATAAAGAACTACTCAAACTCAACACCCAAAAAGAAGATGAACACATCAAAAAATGGGCAAGAGACATGAAGAGGCACTTCTCCAAAGAAGATATACAAATGGCCAACAGACACA
>PITA01017104.1:22030-44456 GCA_004023965.1 Spilogale gracilis | reverse complement strand
CTCAGTTGGTTAAGCAACTGCCTACGGCTCAGGTCATGATCCCGGAGACCGGAGATCGAGTCCCACATCGGGCTCCCTGCTCGACAGGAAGCCTGCTTCTCCCTCTCTCACTCCCCCTGCTTGTGTTCCCTCTCTCGCTGTGTTTCTCGCTGTCAAATAAATAAAATCTTTAAAAAAAAAAAAAAAAAAAAAAAAAAAAAAAAAAAAAAAAAAAAAAGAAGAAAGAAAGAAAGAAAGAGAGAGAGAGAGAGAGAGAGAGAGAGAGAAAGAAAGAAAGAAAGAAAATTAGCAAAAGAGACAATTTTGTTTAACAACTGAAAAAGAGTTTTTTGGCGCACCTGGGTGGCTCAGTCATTAAGTGCCTGCCTTTGGGTCCTGGGATCGAGCCCCACATCCAGCTCCCTGCTCAGCGGTAAGCCTGCTTCTCCCTCTCCCACCCCTCCTGCTTTTATTCCCTCTCATTGTCTCTCTCTATGTCAAATAAATAAAATCTTTAAAAAAAAAAAAAGAAAAGAAAAGAAAAAGAAAAGAGAAAGTGTTCATGAACCATCACCTTACCTCATCCTGATAACCAGGTATCAAAAGTGCTGCTATTTCTCACAGGTGGCAGCCCTGGAAGGTCCCAGGATGCGGAAGGCCCCCCACCCGTGTTCCATACCCTCATTTCATCCATTTTCCTCTGCCCTTTCCACTGAGGTCTCTCCTGAACTCTCTCTGATGAGAAGACCTTCAGTCAAGCGGGAGATACCAACTCCGGAAGGTGGAGAGACCCAGAGCAACTGCGGGTTTTCCCATCCTTTGCCTGTGCATTTCCACACGCTGCTTTTTCCTATCCCTTGTGGGTTCAAAAAAATGACTTTCTCATTTGTTTCTCCAAACTCCAAGTGCCTGCCTACCCAGCCTGTGGACACCTCCTAAACTAAAGACCTACTTGAGTCTTGAAGGTCTCCTCGATGTCGGCACTCAGCGTGCTCCACTTGTCTGCTTCCTGAAGGGACTCTGCTGCAAGCTGCATTCTGGACTTCACCTGGTCGATTTCTACCAACACCTAAAAGAGCGAGGAGAGGTCAAAAACTAAGGAAGTGGCAGTTCCTTTATCTCTACCCTTTGCCGGTGTCCTGAAACACAAGCATCACGGCACGCGTCTGTCTTGAGGGAGCTTCTGTGAATGTCTTCCGAAAACAAGAATCAGCATTAGGGACAGGAGCTGAAATACCTGCATCGACTGAGATGTATCCTGTTCAAATTTTTTAATGTCTTCCTTGACAAGAATCATTTGTTCTTTCAGAAAAGACGCCTCCTGTTTCAGGGCTTCAACATCGCGGAGCACTTTGGGCATGTTCTGCAGAGCCTGGTGACTTGTTTCTGTAGCAAGAACCCAAGAACAAAATAAAAACTGGACTGGTCACCAGTGAACAAGATGAACAGAAGACAGGAAGGGAATTTTCCCCCAAAGCACCCCCAACCACATGGTTTTCTGAGCCTGTGGAAGATGGGGAGCGGAGAGGAGGTGGGCTGAGACGTGGGCTCTATGAGGACCGCCGTCCTCCCCAGTCTGATGGGCGGGGGCCATGTGATCTCACAAGGAAGGAACCATCAACCTGACCCCACATCAACGCTTTTCCACCACTGGGTTGAAAAACAGAACCTCCCTTTGTGAGGACAGAAAATGAAAGAAACTGACACTGGGTAAATGCCAACTATGTAGGAGGCGATCTACAAACATTCTAGCACTGAATGTCCACAGGAATCATCAGCAGCCACCTCTTACAAAGAGGGAAACTGAGGCTAAGGTTGAGTAACTTCCCTCAGATTTCACAGAGTTGAAACCAAGCCTTACATGTGTCTGGACCCAATGTCTCCATTCCATGATCTTTTCAAAATAGAGCCCACAGATGACCAGCGCAAACTCAGGCACAGTTAAATGCAGGCCCCTAGGCACCTACCAGAGTTTCTGACTGAATAAGTCTGGTAGGAGACTGGGTGACATTAAGAAAGCTGCATGTGTTGGGGCGCCTAGGTGGTTCAGTTGGTTAAGCGACTGCCTTCAGCTCAGGTCATGATCCTGGATACCTGGGATCGAGCCCCACATCGGGCTCCCTGCTCAGCGGGAGGCCTGCTTCTCCCTGTCTCACTCCCCCTGCTTGTGTTCCCTCTCTAGCTGTATCTCTCTCTGTCAAATAAATAAAATCTTTAAAAAAGAAAGAAAAGAAAGCTGGATGTGTTAACAAATGTCTCAAACACAGAATACAACTTGCACATCTTTGCCTGCTATGATGTGTTACGTGGAGTTGGGAGGGTTAACAGCAAACCCCTCGAACCCTTTAAAGGGCAATTCATCGGGGAATCAGTAATCCAGCATCTTCTGCCCTACCAGTGCGATGAATGGAACCTTAACATCCTGAAGAAGTATTTCAGGAACTGTTCGTCCACCTGTGCCATAAAATAACAATCTGTTTCCAGCACTGGCCCTGGGTAAAGTTCTAAGACTAAGAAAACAAAGACAGAACAGGGATTTCTTCCACACAGAGCCTGACTTTGAACAATGCTGACTTTTAACATTGTTATGGCCCCAGCCTTCTGCCAGCTAAACCCCAAAGTCATTCTTCAGCCCCTGCTGTTCCCTCTTTTTCTATCTCCACAACCCTCCCCTCTCCCAAATTTAGTCCACTCTTTTTTCCATTTTAAAACTATCACTTGCAGAGGGTAAGGGCCAGATTTCACCGTGAAAGGGAATGGAGGCACTTTCTTGGGTGACTGTAACATTCTCCTTCTTGCCAGAGATTTGAGCTATCCCAGCTGTATACACTTGTCAAAATTCATTACACTCATCAGATAAGATTTGTGCATTTCACCTTATGTAAATTTTATTTAGTTTAAAAAAAAAGGCTGTAAATAAGTACTGAATTCTATTATGTTTAGGGTACCAACTGAAATGCACAAGGGTAACTCGTTCTGAAATATATCAAAAAATAAGATGGCTGAGGGATAGATAAATGGACAGATTTGTGACAGAGCAGGAATAGTAAATTGTTAATTGTGGAACTTAGGTAGTGGGCATACAGATGCTCATTACAAATTCTCTCAATGTTACTGTCTGTTTGGGACCTCTGCCCGGAGTTGTTCAGTTCAAAAACCTACTATCATTCTTTTTGTTTGTTTGTTTGTTTGTTTTTAAGATTTTATTTATTTGACAGAGAGAAACACAGCCAGAGAGGGAACACAAGCAGGGGGAGTGAGAGAGGGAGAAGCAGACTTCCCACCGAGCAGGGAGCCTGATGTGGGACTCGATCCCTGGTCTCCAGGATCATGACCTGAGCTGAAGGCAGTCACTTAACCAAGTGAGCCACCCAGGTGCCCCCAAAACTTACTATCATTCTTGATGCTTTCCCTCTTCATCCCTCTTTCCAACCAATCAGCAAGTTCTTCCCATTCTTCTATAAAAATATCTTAGGGGCACCTGGGTGGCTCAGTTGGTTGGGCAACTGCCTTCGGCTCAGGTCATGATCCCGGAGACCAGGGATCGAGCCCCACATCCGGCTCCCTGCTTGGCGGGAAGCCTGCTTCTCCCTCTCTCAGTCCCTCTGCTTGTGTTCCCTCTCTGGCTGTGTTTCTCTGTGTCAAATAAATAAAATCTTAAAAAAAAAATATCTTAAATCTACCCATTTCTCACCATGCCCACAGCCATAACTCCACTTAAAGCCATTACGATGACAGTCAACTCTTCTGGGCAGTTGCCTTCTGAACAGAAACAAAAATCAATCCAGGTCTCTCCCCTGCTTAAAAATATTCTGGTACCTTCCCTTTACACTCATTTTAAATCAAATCCAAACTCTTTAATGCGACATTAAGGCCCTGCATGATCCGGTCCCTGGTTTTGGGGTTCCCCTCCCCACTTGGCCTATTAACCAATCCAATCTAGGACTGGGTCCTGTTTGACACTGTATCTCTGGAACCTGGAAAACAGTTTGTGCCCAAAAATGTTTGTTGACTGAATGAATAAACAAATCAATCCTCCAATTTGGAGCCCTCAACATCCCCTCCTTGAGCTGCTGCAATAACCTCCCTTCACTGAGACTTGAGCCCTTGTTTCACCCTCCATAGAAATAAAGCTTTAAACTTCTGAAGGTTTCCCACTGCCTAGGGGCCGAATTCCCACCTCCTTAGGATGATCAAAAAGGGGACACCTGGATGGTTCGGTCAGTTAAGTGTCCCACTCTTGATTTTGACTCAGATCATGATGTCAGGGTTGTGGGATTAGGCCTACTTAAGATTCTCTCTCCCTCTCTCCCTCTGCCCCTCCTCTTCCCCAGGTGTGTGTGTGTGTATGTGTAAAGAATAAAATAAAATACAATGATGGAGGCGCCTGAGTGGCTCAGTTGGTTAAGCGACTGCCTTCAGCTCAGGTCATGATCCTGGAGACCCAGGATCGAGTCCCACATCGGGCTCCCTGCTCGGCGGGAAGCCTGCTTCTCCCTCTCTCACTCCCCCTGCTTGTGTTCCCTCTCTGGCTGTGTTTCTCTCTGTCAAATAAATGAAATCTTTAAATTAATTAATTAATTAATTAATTAAAACAAAATACAAAGATGGGCAAAAAGGCCTTTCATCCCAATCTACTTTTCTGTCTTGTCTCCAGAAGTCCTCCCCTCCCCGCAGGAAAGTGTGATCCTATAATAATAATAATAATAATAATAAATAATGTTTGTTGATGTTACTGATGGAGCTCTTAGAACTTCTCACTCCTCTGTGAACTAGCTAAGCCTTTTTATACCCACATGCTTCTGCATATGCTGTTCTCTTTCTGTTTCATACCAGAGAGGTAGCAAGGTATAATGGATAAGAGCCAGAGCTCTGGGACCACTGCTTGCATTCAAATCCAAGCTAGCAACATGATGCTGGGTTAATTACTTCACTCAGCCACAACTATAAAGTAGGAATCATAACTACGCCTACCCCTAAGGATTATTGCCAGGTTTAAATTGGATAATTAGGTTGCAAGGGGGCAACATTAGCATTTTGGCCAAGACAGTTCTTCATTGTGTAGGGCTACCCCAAGCATTCAGGACACGAAGCATCTCTGGGTATTTCCACTAACTGTCCATCATTGTGACATTCCTCCCCACTGCAAGGACTAAAAACCATGCCCAACAACTTCCAGATACTCAGGAGCTGGTGGGGTTGGAAGGAGGGGACATTACCACCCCTGGTTTGAGAACCACTTAGTTAATACATATAAAGCACTTAAAAGCGTGACTGACACATACCAAGGACTCAAATATTGCTATCATATTATTATTAACGTTCTCCCCTTCTCTGCCCTATAAAGTCTTCCTTCTAGGCCTAACACAGGGAAAATCCTAAATGATTCTCCCAGACTAGAGGAAACTGCACACTTCTTCCAGCTCTCATAGCTCCTGGTCCCACTTGCAGGAAAGCCATCCCTCATTGTAATTTAACTGTTTAGTATCTTCCCCACAAGGCAGCAAGCTTCTGAAAGGTTAACTTTTTGCTCATGGCCCATTTCTGGGCACAAGTGTAGCAAATGCCCAATAAAGAGTAGTAGATACAAAGTACAATAAAGAACCTGTAATGAAATAAAGCTCCTCTCCCCCCAACATCCGCCTTTTCTTAACGGTGGATCCATCTATAAAATAAAGTTTTATTTACTGGATGATAAGCTTCCCTGTGGGACCCATCTACCCGTCTCTCCCACCGAGCCTAGCAGAAAGACTGGCGTGCAGTATTGCATCTAATGAACATACGGTGACCAAAAATCGAGTCGAGGAGTTAAGGAAAAAGTTGCTGGTGTGTATTATTTTTCATAGTTAACTATCCCTGAAAGACGGTTCAAGTCTCCATTCAGGCCAGCCCATCTTCAAGGACATGAAGGTCCGCTAAAACAACGTTCCCCAGATTTGTGTCATTCCCACACCTCTTTGATAGGCTTTGGCCAAATATAAGGACGAGGTGACGATTAGTTAATATTCTTGAAATTTACTCTTGGGACTTAAAGGAAACCTGATGGCACCGCTAGGGACGGAAGGGCAAGCCCCAGCCTCGGCAAGCTTTAGACGGACGGCAGCGAGCTGAGACCCGCCCCGGGTGCACCAGAAAGGTTTGCAGGAGGGTCGCGCCAGGCTCGCCTTCCCACTGCGGAGCCCGCGGACGCCCGCCGCCCCACGCCCGTCCCGGCTGCAGCCCGGCCTCACCCTCCACGGCGTGGTTCACCTCCTGGATGAACAGCTGCAGCTTCATCACCAGGGTGGCCGCGTGGCCATCCGCCTTCCCAGCCGCCGCCTCCTTGGAGCCGGTCCTGAAGGCCGCGTTGATCCACTCCTTCACGTTGAAGTCTTCCGCCAGGAACTTGGAGAAGTCCATGGCCGCACCGGCTTTCAGCCCCGGCGTCCAGGCCTGAAGAACTGGCTCCGGCGGCAACGAGGCTGCGGAGTCGGCGGCCCTGCGAGAGCACCGGGACTGCCCTGGGGGCAGCAGGCAGAACCCACAGCACCCACTAAACTCGTCCCTCCGCGTTCGCTCGGTCCACTCGCTGGGGCGGAGGGCTCGGACTGGCCCTCGCCGCGCGCCGTACTTCTTCCGGAAGTAGGGGGCCGTTACTATAGCGATTGCTGGTTCCGGAGAACCGGGTTTAGGAGAAAGGTCTCCGGCCGAGAGCGGCTAGCGGCTGCTTTTGCTAACAAGTGCGTGTTGAGCTCTTAAGTATGTGCTTGCTCTAAGGCCCTACGTACATTAGCGCACTGAGACTTCACAGTCCTACGAGTGCCGTTATTCTCCCCACCGTAAAGATGAAGAATTAGAAGCAGCTGAGCAACAGGTTCAGTCATTCGCCAGAAAGTGGGACTGTGGGGACTTGAACCGGGCAAGCGGACCACTGAAGCTTGAATTTTTTTTTTTTTAAGATTTTATTTATTTGGGGCGCCTGGGTGGCTCAGTTGGCTGGGCGACTGCTTTCGGCTCGGGTCATGATCCTGGAGACCCGGGATCGAGTCCCACGTCGGGCTCCCTGCTCGGCGGGAGGCCTGCTTCTCCCCCTCTCACTCCCCCTGCTTGTGTTCCCTCTCTGCCTGTGTTTCTCTGTCAAATAAATAAATAAAATCTAAAAAAAAAAAAAAAAAAAAAAAAAAAAAAAAAAAAAAAAAAGATTTTATTTATTTGACAGAGAGAAACACAGCCAGAGAGGGAACACAAGCAGGGGGAGTGAGATACGGAGATGCAGGCTTCCTGCTGAGCAGGGGGGACCCCCCCCCCATGCGGGACTCGTTCCCGGGTCTCCAGGATCCTGACCTGAGCTGAAGGCAGTAGCTTAACCAACTGAGCCACCCAGGCATCCCTGAAGCTTGAACTCTTTACCACGTTTTACTGCCTTCCTACAGAGAGCAGATGAATCTAGGCGAGCTGGCCTCAGCCCTCCTATAGCCACATTGGCCCCCTGTCCTTTCCCGAAAACATACCACGCTGGAACTGGAACTCATCGCCTGCACCTGTTTTCTCTAACCTCACGTGATGCCTCGGCAAAGTGAGGGCATCCTTTGTGTTATGGGAACCAAAAATTAAAAAAAAAAAATCTCTGTGTATAATTGTGAATAATTTTGCCGTTTACCCTCTCCACCCAGGCATACTCTGCCTCCATGCATAGGGTAGTTCTTGAAGACTTTCTATAAGAACCTAAACCCACAAATCAGGAAAGCTAGTATACTATCCTTAGTGGGAGCGGTGGAAACCTTAAGTGCCTCTACACTATGCCCTGCCCTCCCTGATGAACATTTTTTTTAAAGATTTTATTTATTTGACAGAGAGAAACACAGCCAGAGAGGGAACACAAGCAGGGGGAGTGAGAGAGGGAGAAGCAGGCTTCCTGCCAAGCAGGGGGCCCAATGTGGGACTCGATCCCGGGTCTCCAGGATCATGACCTGAGCCGAAGGCAGTCGCTTAACCAACTGAGCCACCCAGGCACCCCCCTGATGAACATTTTTAAAATAGCCTGGATGGCTCAGTCCTTAAGCACCTGCTTTCCCTCAGGTCATGATCCTTCCTGGGATTGAGCCCCACATCAGGCTCCCTGCTCTGTAGGAAGCCTGCTTCTCCCTCTCCCTTCCCCCTGCTTGTGTTCCCTCTCTCTGTCAAATAAATAAAATCTTTGAAAAAATAAAACAGCTTCACTAATAATTTACAGGACATAAAAGCCACCCATTCTAAGTATACAATTCAGTGACTTTTAGTAAATTTAGAGATTTGGTCTTTCTCCACAGGAACATTTCCAACAGCCAAAAAAGTGCCTTCCTCCTCATTTGCACTTCTCTCTGCTTCCACACAAGGCCCTAGGAAACCATTAGTCTGCTGTCTGTATAGTTACCTTTTCTGGACATTTCAGATACATGGAATCCTATACTGTGTGGTGTTCCATCTGGCTTCCTTCACTGATCATGTTTTCGAGGCCCATTGTGTTGCACCATGTATCAGTTTGTTCCTTTATGTCGCTGAATAGTAGTCCATTGTGCAGATGACATATTTAGCCATTCACCAACTGATGGGCATTTATGCTGTTTCTAGCTTAAAGTCATTATGAATAATGCTGCTATCAATGTTCAGCCACATGACTTTGTGTAGATAAGTTTTCATTACTTTTGGATATTTTCCTAGGAGTGGAATTACTGTTACAAGATAAATTTATGTTCAACTTAAAAAAACGGTCAAACTTACCTAGAGTAGCCTATAGCATTTTGCATTACCATTAGTAACATGTGAGGGCTTCAGATTCTCTATACCCTCACCAATATCTGGTATATAATAGTAAGTCACTGTTGCTCTAGTTTGCATTTCCCTAATAACCGATGATTTTGAACATCTTTTCAGGTTCTTATTAGCCATTCTTACATCTTCTTTGGTGAAATATCTATTCAAACCTTTCACCCATTTTCCAATGGGCTTGTCTTCATATTATTGAGCTGGTAAATTCTTTACATATTCTGAATTCCCTTATTAATATGGTTCACAACTATTTTCTCCCAATTTGTATCTTTTCATTTTCTTTATAGTGTCTTTTGAGAAGTTTTTAATTTTGATAAATTCCATTATCACTTGTTCTTATTTATGGATCCACTTTTTGTCTGGTATATTTTTTCTTAAGATTTTATTTATTTATTTGACAGAGAGAAACATAGCTAGAGAGAGAACACAAGCAGAGGGAGAGAGGAAGCAGGCTTCCCGCCGAGGAGGAAGCCCGATGCGGGGCTCGATCCTGGGTCTCCGGGATCACGACCTGAGCCGAAGGCAGTCACTTAACCAACTGAGCCACCCAGGCGCCCCTTTAGTCTGGTATCTTAAGAAATCTTTGCCTAACTGAAATCATGAAGAATTTCTAAATTTTCTTCTAAAAGTTTTAAACTAGTAGCTCTTACATTTATGTCCATGATCCAGTTTGAGTTCATCTTTTGTGTATGATGTGAGGCAAATGCCTATTTTTTTAAAGATTTTATTTATTTATTTGACAGAGAGAAACATAGCGGAGAGAGGGAACACAAGCAGGGGGAGTGAGAGAGGGAGAAGCAGGCTTCCCGCTGAGCATGGAGCCCGATGTGGGACTCAATCCTAGGTCTCCGGGATCATGACCTGAGCCACCCAGGAGCCCCCAAAGGCCTATTTTTTAAAGACCTAAAGTAACCTCTATACCCAATGTGGGGCTTAAAGTTACAGCCCCAAGATAAAGCATCGCAAGCTCTACTGACAGAGGTAGCCAAGCGCCCATTTAATTTTTTACATACATGTATACAGTTATCCCAGGATTGTAAAGAAAGACATTCCTTCTCCACTGAATTGCCTTAAGATCTTTGTCTCTTAATTCTTTTCCATTATCTATGTTCCTATTGTACCAATACCAAATTCTCTTGATTACTGTAGTTTATAGTAACTTTGGAAGTCTGATAGCATAGTCCACACACTTTGTTATTTTAAAAAATTGTTTTGCAGGGCACCTGGGTGGCTCAGTCAGTTAAGCATCTGCCTTCAGCTCAGGTCATGATCCCAAGGTCCTGGGATCCAGCCTCATGTCGGGCTCCCTGCTCCTTGGGGAATGTTTCTCCCTCTTTCTCTGCCCCTTCATCCTGTTGACAGGCACTCTCTCTCAAATATTTAAAATCCCTTTTTAAAGATTTTATTTGAGAGAGTGAGAGAACATGAGACGGGATGGGGGAGGGTCAGAGGGAGAAGCAGACTCCCCACTGAGCAGGGAGCTTGATGTAAGACTCGATCCCAGGACCCCAGGATCATGACCTGAGCCGAAGGCAGACACTTAACCGAGACACGCAGGCACACCTCAAATAAAATCTTAAAAATAAAAATATTTTGCTACTCCAAACCCTTTGCATGTCCATATACATCTTATGACCTGCTTATCAATTTCTACACAAAAATGCTGCTGGAATAGGGATTTTATTGAACTTACAGATTTTAAGAATTGGCATCTTGACAATATGGAGTCTTCCAATTCATAAATATGAAATGCCCCTGCATTTGTTTAAATCAGGATTTCCAACCTTGGTGTTGTTCACATTTGTGGACAGGTAATTTTTATTGTTTAGGCTGTTCTATGCATTGTATTTGGCTGCATCTCTGGCCTCTACCCACTAGATCCCCAAAACATACCTTCCCCCAAGCTGTGGCAACGAAAAATGTCTTCTGCACATTGCCAAGTATCTCTCAGTGAGAACAATCACCTCTGGTTGAGAACCTCTCAGATCATCTTTCTCTCAGCAATACCTTTTGTTGTACAATTTAAATATCTTGCACTATTTTGTTAAATTTATTCCAAAGTATTACATTCATTTTAATTTTATTGTGAATGTAATTAATTTCACTTTACGTGTTCTCATTATAGGAATACAATTGACTTTTTTTCCCAAAGATTTTATTTGACAGAGAGAAACACAGCGAGAGAGGGAATACAAGCAGAGGGAGCTCCCGCCTAGCAGGGAGCCTGATGTGGGACTCGATTCCAGGTCTCCAGGATCACGAGCTAAGCCAAAGGCAGTCGCTTAAGCAACTGAGCCACCCAGGTGCCCCTACAATTGACTTTTGTATATTTATCCTGTACCTTTTGAACCTTGTACCTATGTAAACTGATATTTATCAGTTCTAGTTATGTGTGTGTTCCCTAGAATTTGTCTATGTACAGGTTCATAACATCTGTGAATAGATTTTCCTTTTTCTTCTCTCTAATTGCACTGCTCAGAATCTTCAGTACAACATTGAGTAGAAATGGCAAGAAAAGACATCTTTGCCTTGCTCCAGATCTTCGGTAACTTTTTCAATCTAATCCCTTTTTCAAGATGACCAAGTTCCCTTTTATCAGTTTGTTAAGATGTTGATTAAAATACATATACTTTTTTGGTACCTATTGGGATAATTGTGTGGTTTTTTGCCTCTTATTCTAGTCATATTAACATTTGGATGGTAAACTGATCTTGCATTCCTAGGATAAGTTCTACTTGGTCATGATGTAGAATGTTATCAGATTTGCTTTGATGCTATTTTGCTGAGTACTTTTGTCAATGTTCATGGGGGAAACTGGTCTCTAATATTATTTTTGTATTCTTTCTCTAATTTTGGTTTAAGGGTAATACTGGTTTTAGAATCATTTGGGAAGTGATCCTTCTCTAGCTTCAGAGCTTGAGAATATGGGAAGCCTCCTCTTTAAATATTTCACAGAATTTAATGTGGAACCATCTGGGCCTGGACATTTCTTCTTGAGAAGACTGTTAATTCAACTTCTTGTTATAGACCTATTCAGATGCTCTTCTTCTTAAATCAGTTGCTAATTCATGTATTTGTAGAAACTTGTCCATTTCACCTAAGTTGGCACAAAATTGTTCATAATATCTTTTTATAATCCTTTCCAATTTCTCCAGAATCAGTAGTGATGTGTCATCTTTCCTGAGTTTCGTAATTTGTCTTTTATTGTTGGTCAGTCTCCTATCTTCAACCATAAAGTGTTCTTAGTAATAAAAGTGGCAGAACAACAAGACCGACGTCGTCTAGGTGCCAGGCATCATATGGACTGCATACAAACCCTAATCTCACTACCTCCAAGATCCTTGAATTTTAGATGACTGTGGTTGACTCGTGTCTCCACAAGTCAGGCATGAAATCCTAATTCCTAGTCACTGCAGATATCACTGGTTAAGAGGTCACACTGAAGTAGGACTGGCCCTTAATCCAATATGATCAATATAAGATGGTCAGGTGAAGACATACAGGGAGGCCACATGACCAAAAAGGTAGAGATAGGAGTTATGCAGCTGCAAGCCAAAGAAGGCCAAAGATCATCGCCAATCACCAAAATTATAGGTTTCAGAGTGAACAGGGCCTGATTTCAGATTTCTCCAGAACTGCCAAGTGTCTGTTAAGTCATCCAACTTGTGGTACATTGTTGCAGTTGTCCCCAGAAGCCAATACAGAGACATAAGCATCTTTTGTTTAACCCATATTTCTTTGGGGTTCCCCATTTCTTGCAGCTTTTAATAGTCTTGACAGATACAGAGGGGATGGTCAGATTCTATCAAAAGCATCAGCCTTTTTTGTAGCCTTGGCAAACATTTAGTATCGTTAGCAAAATTTTACTGGATTCCACGAGAACAGGAAAGGCTGTGAAATGAACCAAGTGACGAAATGGAAGTCACCAGTTACAGTAGTAAATAAATCTCAGATAAGGTGACTTGAGGAGTAATAACAGCGCCATCATTTATAGAGTCCCTACTGTGTGTGGTACTTTGTTGACCTCATTAAACCTGCATCTAAATCCATGAAGTAGATTTTTAACATTTTTATAATTTAAGAATATAAAAACCAAGGCCCAGACTGTTGAGTGTCCTGCCAAAGATGCTACAGGTAGCAAAAAAAAAAAAAAAGTAGAAACTGAACCTGACTCCAAAGCCCATACCTGTTTCACTCTATAATGCTGGGCTGAAAGAAGAAGGCAGGAGGGAATGGGTTGCTAGAGAAGATGTAATCATGTCTGGGGCCATGGAAATGCAGCCAGTAGGAGGGAGAGACTGGAAATACACAGGAATTACCAGGAAATTCATGTGCCAACTTTAATACAGAGGACTTCTAACATGCAACTGATTGATCCCACCTGCTGTCAGGAGTGGAGAGCAGGAGCTATTCTTTTTCCCACTAAGCAGTAGCATGGCATTATCTCCAAGCTACATCATTACATTAAAAAAACCAACGACAAAACCCCGAAAAACTCCAGTTGATTTGAGCATGCCCAGAATATCTCCAAGGACAGATGAGAACATTAACACTGTCTCCTAGAAGAGTAATCCGGTGGAAGACTTTCCACCTTTTAATCTGGAAAAAACATTAAACATAAAAATGTTTTTTCAGCCTAAAAACTTAAGAAAATGCAGATAAGGGGCGCCTGGGTGGCTCAGTTGGTTAAGCGACTGCCTTCGGCTCAGGTCATGATCCCGGAGACCCAGGATAGAGCCCCACATCAGGCTCCTGCTCAGCAGGAAGCCTGCTTCTCCCTCTCTCACTTACCCTGCTTGTGTTCCCTCTCTGTGTTTCTCTCTGTCAAATAAATAAAATCTTAAAAAAAAAAAAAAAGAAAATGCAGATAAAATTTGAAGAACACCCATTTGCAGGGCACCTAGGTGGCACAATCAGCTAAGTGTCTGACTCCTGGTTTTGGCTCAGGTCACAATCTCAGAGTTGTGAGACTGATCCGTATGTCGGGCTCCACACTCAGTGTGGAGTCTGTTTAAGCCTCTTTCTCCCTCTCCTCTGCCATATTCTCTAAAATAAATCTTTAAAAAATTCATTTGCAACTCTAGAACCCAAAGATTATCAGTTGTTAAATATGCACACATATACCTAGATTGCTTGGTTTTAAAACTGGTGTCATGATCAATATAAAAGCATGGGTTTTGAGGTGTCTGGGTGGCTCAGTTATTAAGCATCTGCCCTCAGCTCGGTCATGAAACATGGCTTTTGGTTGTTTTCCATTTAACAATAGTTCAAGGGCAGCTTCCCACCCCCTATAGATTGCCATAGTATCTTATGATAGATAGCTAATCTACTACACATCCAGTCTTCCCTCCTTCTTTGGCCAAAACCCAGTATCATGAGGTGTGGTACTGTATGCAAGTATGACAATTTCTCAGTTTCCTTTGCCCAAATCGTGGCAATGTCACTAAACAGCCAATAAGAGATGAATGCAAGTATTGCATGAAACTTACAGGAAACCTTAAGAATGTCAGTTTTCCTTTATTCCTTCTTCCCCTTCTTTCCTGTGGCTTAGAATGTCAGCATCTCAAGCCATCACCATATAACATGTTGAGAAGCATATTTGTGGGTGAGGATTTAGGGCTGGCTGGAGCCTGGATCCCTAAGGACTTTGTGATGCATTTATCAGCGATGGTTCTGCACTATATCTGGCCTTTTTAACAAGAAAATAACATGCTGCTGGTCATTTTTTTTTTTTTAATATTTTATTTGAGACAGACAGCATGAGTTGGTGGGGGTGGAGGGAGCGATGGGCAGAGGGAGAAGCAGACTCCACGTGGAGCAGGGAGCCCGATACAGGACTCCACGTGGAGCAGGGAGCCCGATACAGGACTCCAGGCAGGACCCTAGGATAATAACCTGAGCCGAAGGCAGACTCTTAACCAACTGAATCACCCAGGTGCCGATGGTCATTTACTTTTACTAGGAATAAACAATGAATAATCTAGAATGTCTTTTCTTCCATGTGTTAGATGACCAAATAGTCCAGTTGAGCTGATGAGGTTTGTAGAGTGTGTTCCTTCAACATGCCACTGACTCTACAGCTAGCTTTCTGTGGGTGCATCCAAACCAAGAGCAAACCTCATTATCTGCTTCAGATGTGATGTCAGGGTTACACGTGTTAGAATGCACAGCTCTGTTCATAAAATTAACTGAATGTCTTCTAGGAAATGTGCTTATTCTTGGCTTCTAAGCGATCTGTTACAGACTTCATCTGTTGACTAGGCTTGGGGATGTGTTTCAAAATGCAAGAAGTCTTTTAGTGACTAGATTTAGGTGTATAGTTTCTAGTATTAACTTTTTGTTACTTTTCTGTCCTTGATGTTTAATTTACTGTGTCTCAGTATTAGAGACGCACCAAAATTTTAAATATTTGCTTTTTATTTTAGGAGATAAAAACTTTATAGTTACGGGCAAGTCAACTCTGTCCACGTGCTGGAAGGAAAGCAGGTGGACAGGCTAACGGCAGACAGTAAATGAAATGTCTTGGCTAATTAAGTCTCATCCAGTACTGTAGTCCTTTTACATATATTAACTTTAAATTCTCAAACAGAAAAAATCTGTTATGCACTTCACAGAGGAGGAATTTGACTAAAATAAATTACCTACCCAAGGACACATGGCTTCTTGGAGGCAGTAGTGAAGCTAAAGGGCTGAATTAGGGGCACCTGGGTGGCTCAGTTGGTTAAGCGACTGCCTTTGGCTCAGGTCATGATCCCGGAGACCCAGGATAGAGTCCCACATCAGGCTCCTGCTCAGCAGGAAGCCTGCTTCTCCGTCTCTCACTTCCACTGCTTGTGTTCCCTCTCTAGCTATGTTTCTGTCAAATAAATAAAATCTTTTAAAAAAAAAATAAAGGGCTGAATTAGAACTAAGGGCGGACTTAATTATTTCAAACTGTCTGCAGCTTCAGAAGACAGCAAACGTTAAAATCCGATGCACCTGGGGCCTGTGGCACTGCTGTATGCTTTTACAATTTTAACTTTTAAAATCAAACTGTTACCTCTAGAAGTGGAATGAGGTACTTAAGAATAAAAGTTGGAAGGAACAGAATGTTCACTTTTTAAAATGCAAGCTCTTTCAGAATGAACATGGATGGTATGACTGGGAATGCATTGGGCATGGGGAAAAGAGACCTGGATTTTTTCATTTCAGCTGACATTAAATGTGATGGGAACTCCAGACCTTAAGTGCCTCAACGATGTAATGAAAGGCCTGGCTCATCTCACCTGAGGACGTTTTCTATGTCCTACCTGGCTTCACCTCTTCACAGATGGAAAATCCCAGGCCGAATCTTTATTACTACTACTACAACAACAACAACAACAACAACCACCTCTCCCCTACAAAACCATGGCTACCATTCCAGGACACTTTCCTACTGTTTCCTTCAAAAGAAAAATACAGAATATCGAGTTGATAGAATTTTGTATTTTGGGGCTAGGTCAGCATGTTCTATATTGGATATGAAGAATTTGATTTATGAACACTGTAGTAAACAAGCACTACTTGTATTTTAGAATATCACATTTGCTTTCTACCCTGAATGTTTGCTCTCTCAATTTATAGCCATTTTGAACTCATGACCCTAAAAAGACTTGAGCTGAGATCAAGAGTCAGACGCTGAGCCACCCAAGCGCTCCTACACCATTTTTAATGGGTAATGTTCCTGTTCTTTTGGTCATTAGGTCATTTACCCTACTTTCAATATTTCCCATCTCCACAGCCCATTTATGCTCACAGTGACTCACAGATAAAGCAGGGTTCTAGCCTAGTCTTTTTTTTTTTTTTTAAGATTTTATTTGTTTATTTATTGTTTGATAAAGAGTTTATTTTTTTGACAGAGAGAAACATAGCCAGAGAGGGAACACAAGCATGGGGAGTGAGAGAGGGAGAAGCAGGCTTCCTGCCGAGCAGGCAACCCGATGCGGGGCTCGATCCCAGGTCTCCGGGATCACGACCTGAGCCGAAGGCAGTTGCTTAACCAACTGAGCCACCCAGGCGCCCCTAGCCTAGTCTTAAATTCACTGAAGAGATAAAAGGAGAGGAGTTGCCTCCTACCCTCCTGAAAAAAAATGGCATTATCAAATCATGACATTATCAAAACATGGAAGGACTTACTTGTGGCTGTGACAAAGAGCTCATTCTTGGCAAGTGCCGGAAGAATAGGGAGAACACAAAGTTAGAAAAGGGCAATGAATACTTAAGCACTCAACTTGATTGCATCAACTTTCAGGGCATTAGGAAGCCATTCATGATTTCTCAGCAAGGGGTCAGGTGGCCAGATGTTAGATAAATCTGGTGGTGGCAACTGTAACAGCGCAGAGAACTAAGAGGTAGATTACTGAACCAGCCCGCCTCACCCCACCTCCAAAAAAGCCAAACCAGGGCAGTGACCACGTGAATGTAGTGACGGCAAGATGTCATAAATATTTAGAAATAGACTAAAGGAGACCAAAACTACTGAGTGGCTCTAGAAGCAACAGGAATCAGGGATCCATGAAGGCTCAGACAGGTGCTTTCAAATAAAAGAAAATGTAAGGGGAAGGAGTGGGGGGGGGGGCGGCTGGGTTCCATTCTAAGCTTTCCAAGGCTAAGACAATAGTGAGACCTACTAATAGCCACTGATGAATATGGACCTGATGTCAGCTAGGAGGTAGAAGCTGGAAATAGAGGTCTAGGATCCATCTAGGGGTTACCTGCCCAGATGTGCCTAGAAGAGTCCTAAGGACTAAACCCTGGGGCAAAGCCACACTTAAGGGACAGAGAAAGACAAACAGTCACAGAGTAAGTCAAGAGACAGGGGTGAGCAGGATCCTGGAAGAGGAATTCAGGACAGGGGACAAATACTGATCATTGGTGCCATCCCCACCCAGAACACCATGGATTTGTCTCCACACTGGAACAGAAGATCCACGAGGGCAAGAACCTTCTGCTGTTAGGTCTGAGGTGCTTACCAAAATGCAGGGCTCCTAGCAGCCATTCCACAGCTGCTTGTGGACGGAATAGAAAGATACGGGTCAGCCTTCGGTAGCACTGAACTTGATTATCAGAAGGCACTGATGACAAATACCAGGGCCACTTTCAGGAACACTTCCCTCTCCCCCTCACTGCCACAAACACATGCACACCCCTACCCTATCCAATTCCACCAAAGCACCACTGGAAGTCTGGCTCCTGGAAGACAGAAGATTGATATACACAAGTTCACCACTGAACCAGAGGGTAAAAATCTCTTAAGTCTCATTCATCCACCTTGATGGAAGTTCTGCATAGGCAGACATCATCATTATGATGGGTTCCTCTTAAAATCTTTATGAAATTAGCTAGAGCCCATAAAAGCTATACAGAACATTTGAACATGCAAGAAAGTTTAGATTAAAATAAATCTCATGGGAGTTATGCCAAACGAAGAAGTCACCCATCACATTGGTTTTACAAGTTTTCACATTTGCGTAAGGATTAGCATAGCTAGATGATGTTTTACAGCTCCCATCCCTGCCAATTAACGTTGATGGAGTTTGAACTATGCGTAGAAGTTCAAAGATCAACCTGCAAAGTACCAGATTTTGTGCTAAAGAGCCCCAAACAGTCTTGCGGTTCCTGAGGTAGAATCTTTCCCCAACAGGTAAGCAGCTCAGATTTCAAAGTCCTTCATCAGGCCCTATCAGCAAGGTTCAGCTCACTTCCCCCACTGACCATCAAAGTAGGACCGCAGAAGATGCCTAGCACACAGCAGGTACTCACTATGAATGGGTAATGAACCTGAGTTTTCCCTTCAAACCATACATGTAACAAAAACCCACTTCTCTGGGGTGCCTGTGTGGCTCAGTCGTTAGGCATCTGGGTCATGGTCCCGGAGTCCCAGGATCAAGTCCCACATCGGGCTCCTTGCTCACCAGAAAGCCTGCTTCTCCCTCTCTCACTCCCCCTGCTTGTGTTCCCTCTCTAGCTGTGTTTCTCTCTGTCAAATAAATAAATAAAATATTTAAGGGGAAAAAAACCCCTCTCTTTCAGCTTTATTCGGACCCACGGGCTTCTCTCCCTTCAGTGAAGCCACTCTTCAGGTTCCACAGCAAGAAGTCTTCCTACTTCCTCAACAGTCAGCAGAGCCCTTCAGGCTTAGCACTTTTAAATGCAACAAGCTCTGTGTCGCCTACTTACTCAAGACTCCACAAAGCATATTTGCTACACGGTATTTATTCAAGGATTTTCTATATTTGGTCACCACTGAAATCACTGCTAAGCTCTTTTCATATTTATTTGTGTCACAGTTCTTTATGTTGGATGGTGAAGTCAACAGGCAAGAACTAGCCTGTTAGATATGATTGACAATGACTGGAATGGTGTCACCATCGAAGAGCTCTGAGAGTAGACGCTCGTGGAGGAGGAGGATGAGAATGGAGAGGAGGGTCCTGAGGAAGGGCCCAGACAGGCTGCCCCACCCACAGAACGTGAGGCCTGCATGAGGCCTGAGATCTGCTTTCCCCTCTGCCCTGGAAGGTCCTCTCTGGGTGATTCTAAGGCACAGTGGTGAAGGACACGATTGGCCCACCCAGTGTGGTCCTCTGATCTAGCGGCAGCCCCTCGCCTGCAAACAGGGCAACAATCGTTCCATTTGAAGATCTTCTCAGACACATGCAAGCAACATTCTCAAATGGAAATGGAGACAAGGTCTTTCTTGGAAGAGAGTGCCCCATAGGTACTCTCTGCCCCAAGACCAACCAGGTCCCTTTCAAGGTCCCTGAGAACAGCAGCCTGGGAGCAACCAAGACTTTCAAAGGCTGACAAGGCACAGAGTGGATGAATGAAAAGATAACAATACATGGAAAAAACAAAACATAACACAACTTTGGCTTATAAAACCTCCGACCTGAGGTGGGGACATCCAGGTCCACCAACATGCAGAAACAGATGACTGTAGCAGATGGTTGTCAGAAATGCTTTAGCATTTCCCACACTGTCCAGACCCCAAGCCCTGCTCTCCCCTCCCCCACAACCCCCAACACACACACACACACACACACACACACACACACACACACAATCTGCAGAGTAAGTCAGAAGTTGGGATCCAGAGCCCGACCTCAGGCTAGAACTCTTGGCACTCCACACTAAATCACCATGATTAGTCCTATCTAGACAGCAAAATTCACATTGGCCTAAGCTCGAATGGCAGGGTCTGTTCTTGTGAAAAATTAGGCTGCACCCAAGTCTGCCAGATCTGGAAAGTCTTTCACTTCTCCTACTTCGCTGAAAGGCTGTCCACCCTGGTTGAATGTCAGCTTATACCGTAACCGGATGGGTTCCTGGGCAAAGACAGAAAACATTAAATTAGTGGGGAGAGACAAAGACCAGACCACTGTGAGAGCTCTTACCCACCCAGCAGTCACCAAGGAATGGCAGTATCATCTTAACTCCATGACAGTAAAGCCCTGAAACAACTGTATGACAGGAACACCTGGCCAGGACCCTCCGGGAGGACAAACACAAGGGGGGCCAGCCATACATCCCACACCTTTGCAGTCCTGAGGTGGACCACAACTCAGAGACCGACTAAGGAGGACAGGAAGGCTTCACCCTTACAGAGGACTCATGGTACTAGGGGGAGTTTGGGTCACTCTCTTGGTTCCCAGCTATGGCAACCCAGAGATGTTCCTCCAACGAGCCATGAAGAAAACAGACTCAGCAAGAACTCCCAACCAGAGACTTTATAGCAAAACCTAAATGAACTCTTCCAACCTACCGTGCTACCTCCCTACAGTCCAGGGCCCCCATTCCCCTGCTATCAAAGTTACCAGAACATACTTTATGAGGATTGTCAAGCAACAGCATCTGAGAAATCACAGCTGGAGGTGTCAATGGACTGAATGCAGGGAGCTTGGAGCTGGATGCTGGCTGCAGCTTCACTCTCATGGACTGTGAGGGTGCAAGAGGAGAAAAATCCAGTATCTAATTTGTTCCTAATAAAGCACAGCTTCAAAGAGGGAATTAAGGTAAACAGGAAAACTTGACCTCCACCCACCAAATAATTAGAGGGTCCAAAAGTTCTTTCCTCCCATAAATCGAAGTTGTGTGGTCAATGGTTGGCTTCTGAGAGGCAGGACGAAGAGCTAGGGCATTCCTTGGGCTGAGTTCTGTTTCTTACTAGTTCTGGGGCCTTAGGCAAAATATTTAACCATTTGAACCCTGGACTAGTTTATGAAATAAGAGATAATCACACCACATGTCCCACAAGACTACTATGAGGATGAGAGAATGCATATTTTTGCTTTTGCCCACCTTGAACCTTTCTTTTTAGGACATCCTTTCCCTGTTCATTGTGACACTGGTATGGCTGTCAGTCAGAGGGGCCACACTTTCCTTGAAGAAGAATGGACACAATATCTACATTGGCCAGAGAACCTTACTATCCCTGAACACAAGGTTCTGGTCCCAGATATCCAAGTAATGCCAACAAGGCCAATCCTAGCCCTTTCTTGGGTAATCAATATGCATGCCTCGTGCCAGATGGAAGTTTCCCTCTGAGATAAAAAGAGTTCAGGAGGGTAAGGACTATGTAAGCTGGTAGCCATTTCCATGCTCTCTGAAGTCTAGTGGAGAATAGGCTCCAAAGAAGAAAGCAAAGTCAAGAGGTGGAAAGAGACAGATTCTTAAGGAATCATTTTAAGAACTGATCTGGATCCAATCACATCTGAAGTCAGATATTCAGAAATCCCCAGTTCAATAAGCCAATAAAATTCCCATTTGATCTTAAACTCCTTTAAGGATTATGTCTCTTACACCTAACTCAAAGGTCATGTCCTAGGTAAAGGAGCTGGCCAGGAGACGGCTCACCTTTGGCACAGCCACTTGAAACATGATGTCCCAGACAGGCTGAGTGGCAGTGCTCATCATGGTCAACAGCAACACCTGCACCTCCGGGTGGCCAGGGGCCCCCGTCTGGGAAAAGTGAAGCAGAATTCGGAATCCATTCCGGTCATACACGATAAGAGGCGGCAGGCTGCCTGGTGGAGAAGGAGCCAACCAAAAGGGTTAGCATGACCACAAGGCCGCCAACAGCCACTCCTGCAAGATGTGTGTGTTATTATCCACCGCTGCTGCTTCTCTGGGCAGCACAGTTCTGGACTAACCTTCTCGAACCCAATCTTTCAGTGCTGCCATAATTCAGCCCTTACTACTTCTAAGCCCGATTCTTAGGGCCCCTCAAACTGATCGTGCCCCACAATCCAAGCACCTGAAGCATATTACCAGTTTTTTGTTTTATTTTTTCATATGTACCCCAAAGTTCATTACAGCAATGGCCACAATTGCCAAACTGTGGAAAGAGCCAAGGTGCCCTTCAACAGATGAATCGATTAAGAAGATATGGTCCATATATACAATAGACTATTATGCCTCCATCAGAGAGGATGAATACCCAACTTTTGCAGCAACATGGACCAGATTAGAGAAGATTATGCTGAGTGAAATAAACCAAGTAGAGAAAGTCAAGTATCACATGGCTTCACTTACTTGTGGTGCATAAGGAACAACATGGAGGACAGTGGGAGAAGGAAAGGAAATGAGAAGTGGGAAAAATCGGGGAGACGAAACATAAGAGACTTTGGACTCAGAAACGAAC
>PITA01017104.1:0-21930 GCA_004023965.1 Spilogale gracilis | reverse complement strand
GAATACCTAAAAAAAAAAGATCTTATTTTTTTATTTGAGATACAGTGAGAGCAAGCGAGGAAGGAGGGGGCAGCGGAGGGGAGGGAAGAGGGAGAAGGAGAAGCAGACTCTCCGCTAAGCAGAGAGCCAGTGCAGGGCTCAATCCCAGGACCCCTGCAATCACATGACCTGAGCTGAAGGCAGATGCTCAACCACTGAGGCACCCAGACACCCCAGGAAATTACCAGTTAAAAAAAAAAAAAAAGGAACATGGGGCACCTGGGTGGCTCAGTTGGTTAAGCACCTGCCTTCAGCTCAGGCCATCATCCCAGAGTCCTGAGATCGAGCCCCTTATCGGGCTCCCTGCTCAGTGGCGAGCCTGCTTCTCTCTCTCCCACTCTCCCTGCTTGTGTTCCCTTTCTGTCTCTCTGTGTGTCAAATAAATAAATTTAAAAAAAAAAAAAACCTTTAAAAAAAAGGAACTTTTTTTAAGGGTGTCAGGATTAGGACTAAAATACTATGAACATTATAGAAAATAAAGGATGATCTCATAAAGAATGAAATAAAAGACACCATTAATTCTACCCAAAAATAATCATTGCCAACATTTGGGCTTATTTCCTTCCGGTCTCTTCTATATGACTACACACACACACAGACACACACACACACACCTCTTGCATTTAATTTTACAAAACTAAATAAAGACAACGATCTCTTTAAGTCAGTAGGTTTAATGACATTTCAACAGACTAAGGCCAAGTGGGGCATGGGGGGGGTATGAGATTTATCCATTAAAGAGGGACAAACCATTATTTGCTTCAATAAATACTCATAAGTATAAAATTAGCGAAGAAGTAGAAAACAAAGCATGCAGAATAGACCTAATAGGAGAATTCAAAATCAGTGGCTGACTCAATAAGTGGTGGACAATGATCTAATCTGGGGGAAAAAAAATTTTTTTAAGACTTTATTTATTTCTTTGACAGAGAGAAACACAGCCAGAGAGGAAACACAAGCAGGGGGAGTGAGAGAGGGAGAAGCAGTCTCCCACGGAGCGGGAAGCCCGACATGGGGCTTGATCCCAGGACTCCGGGAGCATGACCTGAGCTGAAGGCAGTTGCCCAACCAACTGAGCCACTCAGGTGCCCCGTGGGAAAAAATTTTTAATGAAGATCCTTAGCTTGTGACAAACATCACTTAACAAAATGCATGTTCAATAGTTTAACAATGCGACTGTCAAAGATTTAGAAGTCTCCGGGCACCTGGGTGGCTCAGTGCGTTAAAGCCTCTGCCTTCAGCTCAGGTCATGGTCTCAGGGTCCTGGGATGGAGTCCCGCATCGGGCTCTCTGCTCAGCAGGGAGCCTGCTTCCTCCTCTCTCTCTGCCTACCTGTGATCTCTCTCTCTGTCAAATAAATAAATAAAATCTTAAAAAAAAAAAAAAGATTTAAAAGTCTGAAAAGACTCTTAAAGTATGCTGGTGAGGTTATGGGGAGAGGCAACCTTTCTGAAGGGATCTTGGTAATGCAGATAAAAGTTGCATGTCTTCACCCAGTACTTCTAAGCATATATCCTGATGAAATAATCAGGAAAGTTTAAACACACAAGTTTCCAGAAATGCTCACCGTAGCCGTTTTTAATAGCAAACAACTAGAAACAAATTATCCTTCAGAAAGGAATTGAATTCAGGCACCTGGGTGGCTCAATCAGCTACGTGACTTGATTTCAGCTCAGGTCAGGAGATCGAACCCGGCTCCATGCTGAGTCTTTCTTTCTCCCTGTGTCCCTCACCCACTCAAGCACATGTGCTCTCTCTTCAAAAAATATTTTTTTATTCCCACAGCATGAAAAAATGCTATAGCTTTTAATAATAAAGCCGGCTGTGAAACATTCTAAATATACTACCATTCCAATTTATTAAAAATATACAGATGTACATGGATAAACAAGAAAACACATTAAGACATTAATAGAACTCCCATCTCTGGCTGAACAGGATAGATGATTTTAATTTTCTCCTCTATTTTTTCCAAAATTTCTACTTTGAGGGGCACCTGGGTGGCTCAATCTGTTAGGTGTCCGACTCTTGATTTTGGATTGGGTCATGATCTCAGGATCCTGGGGTCAAGACCGCATCAGGCCCCATACTGAGCGCAGGGTCTGCTTGATAGTCTCTGTCCCCTATTCCCTCTGCCTCTCTCTGCGCTCTCTCTCTCAAATTAATAAAATCTTAAAAAAATAAAATTTCTACATTAAATGTATGTTTTCTTTTCTTCTTTCTTTCTTTTTTTTTTTTTTGACGATTTTATTTATTTATTTGACAGAGAGAAAGCAAGAGAGGGAACACAAGCAGGGGGAGTGAGAGAGGGAGAAGCAGGCTTCTTGCCCAGTAGGGAGCCCGATACAGGGCTCAATCTCAGGGCTCCGGGATCATGACCTGAGCCAAAGGCAGACACTTAACAACTGAGCCACCCAGGCACCCTGTTAAATGTATGTTTTCTTTTCTTTTTTTTTTTTTAAAGATTTTATTTATTTATTTATTTGACAGAGAGAAATAAAGCTAGAGAGGGAACACAAGCACGGGGAGTTGAGAGAGGGAGAAGCGGCAGTCGCCCAACCAACTGAGCCACCCAGGCGCCCCTAAATTTATGTTTTCACTTCTATTTTGTATTTTTGTAATAATTTCAGATTTATAAAATTTTACAAAAACACAAGTCCCATATACCCTTCATCCAGCTTCCTCAAATTTTTACTTTTTTTTTTTTAAAGATTTATTCACTTGACAGAGAGAGAGAGAGAGAGAGATCACAAGCAGGCAGAGAGTGGAGGAAGCAGGCTCTCTGCTGAGCAGAGAGCCCGATGCGGGCCTCAATCCCAGGACCACGAGATCATGACCTGAGCCGAAGGCAGAGGCTTTAACCCACTGAGCCACCTAGGCACCCTCAAATTTTTACATTTTACAAATGTTAACATTACATACCACAGGACAATGATCAAAACCAGGAAATTAACACTGGACATGTATTATTTTTACGTTCAAGTAAGTACCACAAATGGCTTCTACTGCGTACTGATTATTTGAATTCCTCTGCCTGGTTCCAGGGCTACTTGTGATGTGACATCAGCACACCGGGCCACAGGAAAGCTGTGTGCCCAGAGAAAAAGGCCTGCACCATCTATCTAAGCACCCCTGGGTGTCTCCTGCTCCCATGCCAGTGTGCCAACCATATGCGGCCTCTGCTCTCCTGCTCTAATGAGGACCCTCCCATGGAAGCCGGAAACTAGCCAAGTTCTTCCTTTCCATCTAATCGCACCTCTTCAGAGTTATTTCTGCCACCCTGGACATTCTCTTCTTGAATTCCAAATGAGTGGGCATCACGTCTGCTAACAGACTCAAGCCCCCTAATTAAAGTCTGCCTGCTAATATCCTTCACCTTTATTGTCAACCCCAAGACAGAAAGCTTTTGAGAAACTGTGGGTAAGAGGCTGGGAAGTCACCTCCTTACCTTCTGCTCCCAGGCAAAATGCCTACCACTCACCTTCACCAATTTAAGAGCCACCCCCTACAATCCAGAGCAGATAAAGCTGGGTATTTAATAGCAAGGGGCGGGGAAGTGGAGGTCAAACTGTACTTACTGGGCTTAACAGACTCCAAAGGGACAAACACTTGAGCCAGAGGCGTATTCTGGGAGGCTGGGGAAGAAGCCAGTGGCCCCGCTTCCCAGGACCAACCTGGAGAGGACTTAGTGCCGGGGGGCACTTCCTTAGGAATATTCTTCTGCGGAACATAATTCCTGCAAAGAAATGAAAACAAGTCAAAGACTAGCAAAAATCACAGACTATTCCAGGAATCTGAATAGGCTTTCTGAAGAATTAGATAATGAAGTGGGAGAAAAAGAAATACGTATGTGTGCATGTATTTTAAAGGGATAAGACTTTAGATGAGGTAATTTTACCTGTGCCTTAATTTTCTCATCTGTAAAATGGAAACCATCTAGCACCTACCTCATGGGGTTGTTATTAGAATTAAGAAAATGTATGAAAGCATTGAGGGGACCGTGCACACATAAGGACCCAATAAACTAGAGCTATTATTATCAGGGTGGTAGTTGTCAGGCAGCCCCTGACACACTGCCCAGGTTAAGTTTCCCATACATGGTCATCAGAGCAGCATGAGTTAGGAAGATGATAGCACCAGTACACGAACCATTTCATTCACACTTCATGATTTTGTCCATTTGGAATGTAAATTGAAAACAGTTTTTAAGTAGGATCAAAACCTGAGCTGAGATCAAGAGTCAGATGCTTAACCAACTGAGCCACACAGGCAGCCCAAAAAGATTTTCAATACAAACTGAAAACTACAGGGCAGAGTAACCCACCCAAATCAGTAAGATTACAAGCCCCCGGCTAAGTGGTTAGAAGGAGTAAATGGAAAGACACCCCCGCTGGGTGCAAACAAGAATGACCTCCCAGCACATCCTCCTGTCCACCGGGGCTATGTGTCTCCACCAGACACAGACATGCTCTGGCTGTCCACGGGAAGGCAAACCACTCCAACCTTTTCAGAGGCAAAGGAGCAGGATCTATGTATACATATTTAGATTCACAACCTAGAGCACTTCTACTTTTAGGAATCCATACTATAAAAATGCTCCCAGTGCCTCTGAACTGAAAGCTAGGTAAATACCCACAAAAGGGCAATGACTAAATACAGAGAATTACATACATATGGGTTATTATACAACTATCAGAATGAGACAAATTTATATAAACTGATATGGACATGTATCAAAGATGTGATATGAAAAAAAACACACTTTGTAAATTTTATGTGTGTAAAAAACAAAAAACATTGCATTACTACACAGAGAGAAAAGCAAGGAAGGAACATTTTACATTATCTTTAGGAAGTGATAATTGGGCCTTTCTGTATTATCTATTTCTCTAGTGATCGAATATTAACCTCACTGTAAAAAAAAAAAGAAAAAAAGAAAAAGAAAAAGACTATGAACACCAAGATCATCATCTACTGCTGCTACTACTTAAACCAACCCCTTTGCAGAGGTCCTAACCTAAAGCATGTCTTTTCCTCTGATTTGGGATGGGTAGTCAAAGGAGAAATGGGGAAGCACATATGGGACCTTTGGTAGGAAGAAAGAAGCCCCCCGAGGGAGAGGGCGCCCCGTGTTCCTGCACACTAACACGGCCCCTCAGCCCGGCCCCCACACAAGGAGCAGGAAGCACGCACAGGAGCCCCTCTTCTATGTCCCTTGCCCACAAGACTCACAGAGGCCCTGGACATGGCTGTGGGGAGAGGAGATCCAGCAAGTTCCTTTCTGCAGAAGGGCTCTGAACACCAACACCTGGGGGTATGCTGGCGAGAGGATTCTTCTTTTCCTTAGAGCAATTCTGACCAGCAACCTGTCAAACCAGGAACAGCTAAAATAAGGCCAGGGTATGAATGACCAGGAGCCAAAGTGACACCGTGACACAGGCTTACTGCATTTCCTGAGACAGGAGGAGAAAAAGGGCCAAAGAACACAGGACTCCTGATCTGACCTTCAGTAAGCGGGAGCCTAGATAACCACTGACGACAGTAGGGGTACAAGGAGTGGGAAAAATGTCTCTCTGGGGTTTCAAGCCAGACAGTAAAGGTAAGGAAGAGGCTTTGGACCTTCAAGTCCATAGTCGCCACCTGGCTATGCTGTGGCCCCTCCCTCCACTACCCAGGCATCTGCTGCCCTCATGAATGTAGGTTTGAGAGACATCCCCTCTAGCCCTTAGGAAGAGCTTCCTTACCTTGTTGGTAACCGGAGCATCACTGAGTCCTATAAGGAAGAAACAGAAAGATGTGCACCAATAACTCTACCCGACAGGAGTTGTTCACCCTTCCTAGAATACTGAGAAAGCCTAGGCAAAGCAACTTCCCCAAAATCATTCAAGTCATCCATGGCAAATCAGACTAAATGCAAAGAGGACCTCTCTGAACTTCCCAGGATAGTAGTGCCCCCTTATTCATTAGGGGATATGTTCTGAGACCCCTGATGGATGCCTGTGAAGGTGGATAGTATCAATCCCCCCATACACTATGTTTTTCCCCACACATACACATCTATGATTAAGTTTACTTTGTAAGTTAGACACAGTAACAGATAATAATGATAATATACTGTAGTAAGAGTTACATGACATTATGTGAATGTGGGCTCTCTCTCAAAATAGACTGTACTGTGCTCACCCTCTGTCTTCTTGTGATGGGAGACGATAAAATGCCTATGCGATGAGACAGTGAGGTCAATGACTATATGCGATACAGTCCTAGGCTACTACTGACCTTCTGACCGCGTCAGGAGGATCATCTGCTTCCAGACCGTGAGTCACTGAAACTGCGGATGGGGGGGGACTACTGTACACCCAGCTCCCTCTGAAAACAGGCATATTCTCCCCAGGCGGAACCAGCTTACTCGCTCTCCTGGGAGTCAGGGCCATTCTGTGCCTGCTCCCCATGAACACCCACTCTCACCTAAGGCTGCCAGGTCCTGGTGAAGCAAAGACGGTGCCTGCTCAGATCCATCGTCCACCTCCAAATCAATCAGAGGGCAGCTCTTCATGCAGCCTGCTGGTTTCTGAAAGACTAGAGAACCATCATGAAAATATGTTAGGATGTGAGCAAAGTCTCCACTTAATTGCCATCAGCTTCCCACATGCTGGACATCACACCGCCCCCTCAGCGCACCCCCACTGAATGGCCTGATGTACAGCCAGAGCTGGCATCTGGAACAGGAGGCAACCAGAGGACGGCCTTCCTGCCGCAGCAATCAGTGTCCTCTGCTAGGGGCCGCAGCAATCAGTGTCCTCAGCAACACAGCTGACGTCTCCAGCTCAGAGGCCTTTTGATAACAGCTCATCACAATCACCGGAGCGCTTGATAAAAACACAAACCCACAGGCCAAGTTCTAAGTGGTCTTGGTTTAGAAGCTTCAAGCTGGGGACCCAAAAATCTGCATTTCAGCCAGTGCTCCAGAGGATTCTGGTGCAGCCACCCTACTAAGCACCATCAAAAGAGACCTTTTTTTTTTTTTTTTTTTTGGTCTCTAGGTCCTCTAAGTAAGCATTCATGAGAAGAAGAATCAAACCCTGGGTGCAATATAACCACCTGGCCTGTGGAGAGCAAGAGCGGGGGTCAAGCTTGCCCGTCAGTTCGTGATGGCACATGTGGCCAAGGCTGGCTACATAAAACCGACTCTCAAAGAGAAGGGAAAAAAGGGCAAGGCCTCTCATTTCCACACCACAACCCAGAATGTTCTGAGGACCCATTTCTTGTCCAGGCTTTGCAGGATGTCCAGGCAGAGGGTAAGGAGAAGCTTCTTTGCATATACCTCTGGAGCCAGGCAGGTCTCCCAGTGAGCTGGTCATCGTGTTCCCAAAGATGACTCGGCCCTCCATCACCTGTTTGTACAGCAGAACTCCCTGGGTGAGAAGGTCATTTGCCTGGAGAATCTCCGCTGATGGAGGAGAGAAAAATAAGCGCCCCCTCGTTATCTACAAACAACCTCAGTCTCTTTAAGCTACTCCAGAAAGCATGGTCATACAGCTTCACCAGGTTCAGGATATCCATGCCTCCTGCCCCCAGGTCACGTCATCAGGCCCCTAGCAGACCGAGTTATTCAGTGCCTGAACCCCAACACTTCTAGTTCTCAGGATGCAGGAGGAACCAAAGTTCTTCGCCTTTGTTCCCGGTACCTTCCAACACAACTGCCAACACTTGAAACATAGCTCCTTCAACTAAGGAACTAAAACTTTAATATTAATTAACTTAAAACAAAAACAGTTTTGTCAATGTGGATGTGAATATTAAGAGTTCTCCAGGGGAGAGGCACCTGGGTGACTCAGTCAGTTAAGCTGCTGCCTTCGGCTCAGGTCATGATCCTAGAGTTCTAGGATTGAGCCCCACATCGGGCTCCCTGCTCAAAGGGGAATCTGCTTCTCCCTCTCTCTCTTCCCTCCCAACTGTGCTCATGTTCTCTCTCAAATAAATAAAATCTTGAAAAAAAAAAAAAAGAAAGGTTTTTTAGCACTTTATTCACTTACTGGAAAGCTTTTAAGTGTGTAGGAACAAACTGGTACATGAATGTACGTTTTTACTTGTAAATTTCATTTAAAAATCTAAAAACAATCAAGTATTTCTGATGAAAACTTGGCATACAAATTGAAATGTCATCTAAATATAAAATACGCACTGGATTTCAAAAACTTCCCAAGCATTTGTGAAACTGGCCCCTGCCAATCTTCCTAACTGTGGACATAAGCTATAACATGGGACTGAATTCACCCAGCAAAATGTTTTACTTGGCACGGGCAAGTTGCTCAAAAACTTGATTGTTTTGGGGCTCACTACAATCAGAGAAAATGATGAGTTCAGACCATAATCACAAAGAGATAATCAGAAACCATGGGCCTCCTGAACACCACCCATGAAGTGTTCTTGCTCCCCCATTCTCACTCTGACTGATCCTGAATCTGATCAAGCCCCCAATCCAATTTATAAGCAATACCAGGAATTCAGAAGAAGCATCAGATATGGAAAGACATTAAATATCATGGGCATGCCATCAGAACATTGAGGTCTAGGGAAACTCTGCAGGTCACAGGGTGTGTTTTTCATCAATAAGAAAGAGAAGATGAGGGGATATCCATTAAAAAAAAAAAAAAGACTTACAAAATAGCAATTGTCAAGTATGGCTTTTCTGAGTGATTCAGAACTTAAAAAATAAAGGGAGAGGTGGGGCAGAAGTGCGAGGGTTAGCAAGAGATGTTTAGAGAAAAATGCCCAAGGAAGTCTAGCATTATTTGATTACCTTGAAATGTTTGGAATTTGCTTCAAAGAGAATGAGCAAAGGGGGGAGAGCAGTATATATGCAACAAGAGGAAAAAGATGGGCTGTGAGCTAGCTGGTAGTTGTTACTGACAAGTGAAGGGCACATAAGATTTATCCCACTATTTCCCTGCACATGTCCTGAAATTTTCTGTAATAAAAAGTATAAAATATTTTAATCCCTGTGCACAGTTACTAAAATTATCCTCTGTGGCTACCGTTCTCCCAGCTGTTCTTCCTCAGCCTGCCTCATTTAGGTTGGTGACGCAGCCCCTGATGGCACTTAGGTTGGTGAAACCTTCAAGATACAGCAGGTTCCTCAAACTTCTATGGACCTTAGTCTTCCTTCTAGCATCTGCCTCGTGCCCAACCTTCATGGCACATTTCCACCTCTCTCTATGCTTTCAGACCTGCTAATGATTGCTTGTTCAGGCCTACACTGTCCTAAAAATCAGTTCTAAGGCAACACGGGGCATACCCTTCCGAAGCCCAAATCGCCACAAAACCTAAAGCCATTCTGTCTGGTCTCTGGCACCACCCTAGTCCAGCAGCAAGGGACACATGTGTTCTGCCCTCCACTGTCCCAGCTGTGCCTCGAAGTAGAACTGCCTTACCGAGCGCGTCGTCATCATCCGTGGTATCACTCGCCAGCCGGAACAGGGTGGGTCGCAGCTTCTCACAGCGCTCGTATACGACCTGAGAAAACAGAGCTTGGTTTCATAGCAAGGCCCCAGGTGCCTCCAATAAGCATACAGCAGAGGCTGGGGCTTCTGGAATTTTCCTTAGTCCGTCCCAAATGCATGACTGCAGGTGTGAAGTGACCTGGTTGTTACAGTGTCAGAAAAAGTTTGAGCTACAGTAACCTGAATTTTTAAAAGAGTTAAAAAGGCAACAGAAAGCCTACGAATCCACCTTCTAAGCATGTACGATATTATCTCTTCTCCAAGCTCCTTTCCTTGCACCCTAGAAGAAATTTAATAATGGGGTAACCCGTCATGGAAGCCCGAAGTGACTACCCTGCTTTAAAACTAACATCCAGAGGGCGCCTGGGTGGCTTAGTTGTTAAGGGTCTGCCTTCGGCTCAGGTAAGGATCCCAGGGTCCTGGAATCGAGGCCCACATCTGGATCCCTCTCAGCGGAGAATCTGCTTCTCCTCCCTTTGCCACTCCCCCTGCTTGTGCTCTCTCTCATTCTCTCTCAAATAAATAAATAAAATCTTTAGGGGCACCTGGGTGGCTCAGTTGTTAAGCTTCTGCCTTTGGCTCAAGTCATGATCCCAGGGGTTCATGGGATCAAGGGTCCTGGGATCAAGTCCCACACTGGACTCTGCTTGGCAGGAAGCCTGCTTCTCCCTCTCTCACTCCCCCTGCTTGCGTTCCCTCTCTTGCTGTGTCTCTGTTAAATAAATAAAATCTTTAAAAAAATAAATAAAACTAACATCCAAACTCCCCATCCAACTGTTGTCTGATGCCAGTCTTCTTTTTCCAACAACACGCCCTGATTCCTACTGCAGGTTTTCCCAGGACTAAACCTCAGTCCACAGCAATAACAACTGGGAAATCTCTCTCTCCTCATCACAGGGGAGTGCTCTGGACAACGTCACCCTCCTCAAGCCAGGTGTTGAGGAGGACACATAGCTTCTGTACATGTTAGACTTCATTCCTTGCAAGGGAACCCAAATTAATAAACACTCCAGTCCTCCCTGATGGTAGTGTTCCCTGCCTCCTTCCCCAGGGCTGGTGAAATGACATATTTGCTAGAGAAGTCTGGGAGAGGAAGCAGAAAGGAGCCCCTCCTGCCACTTTGCTCTTGAAGGCTACCTGCCTATACACAAGCCCACATTCAGCTCTGCTCCTACCAGCTCTTCATTTTAGAGAAGAAAGCCGCTTGTGGGGAGAACAGTAGCGAGCCAGCACTCTTAGTGGTAGGTAAACCTGCCTGATTCAGTTTCAGTATTAGGAAGCCAGTTGCTAATATTTATGTGCCACTTTTTCCAAAGAAGGCTCTGCCCTTATAAAGATGAAGTTTCATTCCTGTCTCCCAGCTGGTTACCGTCTTGGGTGGGGGAAAGTTGTGCTACTTAGAAGCTCAGCATGCCAACCTTGCTGAGGGGCTTTGGCACAAACTCACCACAGGGAACTGGCATTGGAGCATCCGCCTGGCGCAAGCCCACTAACTGTCTGAGTACTGTCCCCTCCAGCTGCAGAGGCAGGCATGATCTCTGCAACTCTACCCAATCCTAGCTAGAGCTAATTAACCCGGGACAGACACAGGAGACTTGCTGGACAAATAGATTTTCTCTCAGGAATCTGGACTTAGGAAAGCTACTAGTTTGTTTCTGTTAACCTCGTGAAATGGAAGGACAGGGAAACTAAAGAGCTATGTGAAGGCCGTCTTTCCTGTGCAGAGAAGCATAAAAAACTGAAATGCAGACCGAGAAGACAACTGCAGTTGGTGAAAGGAGGGAGAAGAACAGAGCTGCAGGCACAGGCTCGGAGCGGCAGGCTCTGACAGCACTCCAGCTCTACCACCATCTGTCTGCCCTGGGCGGTAGGGGTACAGCAAGGACACTGAAAGCACCGGTGACAAAAGATAACAGATAAATCATACTCCAAAATTAAAGGAGAAACTGAGACAAAGGACTGGTATCTGGAATATAGAAAGAACCCTTAACAACTCACAAATTAAAAGACAACCCAATTAAAAACTGGGCAAACAGGGACGCCTGGGTGGCTCAGTTGGTTGGGTCATTGCCTTCGGCTCAGGTCATGATTCTGGAGACCCGGGATCGAGTCCCACATCGGGCTCTCTGCTCGGCGGGAAGCCTGCTTCTCCCTCTCTCACTCCCCCTGCTTGTGTTCCCTCTCTGGCTGTGTTTCTCTCTGTCAAATAAATAAAATCTTAAAAAAAAAAAAAAAAAAACTGGGCAAACAATCTGAACAGACACTTCTTCAGACAAGAGGATACGCAAGCGGCCAAGAGATGGAGGAAAGAAAACTCAACTTTTAAGTCACCGGGAAAATACATTTCAAAACCACAGTGAGATACCACTTTCCACCCACGAGGAGGGCTATGATCAAAAAGACAGGCAGTAACAAGCGTTGGCAGGATACAGAAAACTGGAACCCTCTCATATTGCTGGTGGGATTGTAACTGGCATGATGATTTGGCAAACAGCTTGGCAATTGCTCAGAAAGTTATATGGAGCCACCAGATCAGATCATCCATCAATTCCAGTTCTAGACATATATACTCAAGAAAATCAAAAGCTTACATTCCACACACACAAAATTTGTATACAAATGTTCATAACATCATTCATAATAGCCACAGTGGAAACTCAAATGCCCAACAAAACGTGAGGCAGCCATACAATGGAATGTAACTCAGCCAGGAAAAGGAATGAAGTTTTGATACACATTACAAGATAGAGACATCTTCCAAACATTAAGTGAAAACAGCCAGACTCAGGACCACATGTGGTAGGATTCAATTTACACAAAATGTCCAAAGAGGCAAGTCTACAAACACAGAACATGCATCAATGGCTGACAGGAGCCGCCAGGGCCAGGGGAGAGAGATGCTGATAGGTACAGGACTTTTAGAGCTGATCAAATTCTTCTAGTTAGTGTTGATGGCTGCTTTTAGGATATGTAAATTCTCAGTAAAGGCGTTAAAAAAAAACAAACCTCAAGATATGTAGGCTGTGGGGAACCGGAATTTGTGTAATGCTATTAGGCACATCAAATGATACAACCACTTTTTAAGAAATTGGACAACTATTTTCCAAAGTGAACTATACAGTTAGTATGTGACGCAGCAATCCCACACCAAGGCGTGTGCCCAAGGAAAATGCATGTTCACACAAAATCCTGTACACAACTATACACAATTGTTTATAGCAGTTTAATTTACAATCACCCAAACCTGGAACCAACCCAATATCTATCAGAAGATGGATATATTAAACTGAGGGACTTGGAGGGAGGGGGGTGGAGGGATGGGAGAGCCTGGTGGTGGGTACTGGGGACACCTAAAGCGTGGAGCACTGGGTGTGGGGAATGGGGAATGAATCTTGAAACACTAGAAAAAAAATTTTAGTAACAATAAAAAAAAAAAAAGAAGATGGATATATTATAATACACACAGCAGAATACCATTCAACAATAAAAAGCAAACTATTGATACACATGCCATGAATGGATCTCAGTTATGCTAAGAGGGAGAAGCCAGGAAGGAGAGGGGAAGAAGGAAAGAAAACTATTGTTCTATTCATACAAGTCTAGGAAGTATAAACTAAGCAGAACAGAGAGCACGGCAATGGTTGCTTGGGGGATGTGGAGACAGGAAAGCGGGGGCGGGGGGATAACCTAGGGACATGAGGAAATCCTAGGGATGGGGGTGAGGGACATGTTTGCTATGTCAATTGTGATGATGGCTTCATGGACATAAACACACATGACAAAACATATCAAACGTGCTTGAAGAATTTCTAATGTGTCAATTATACTCAATTCTACTTGAATTCATTTTTATTTATTTATTTTTAAAACACATACTTCATTTTTTTTAAAGATTTTTAAATTTATTTGACAGAGAGAGAGCACAAGCAGGCAGAGACGCTGGCAGAGAGAGGAGGAGGCAGGCTCCCTGCTGAGCAGAGAGCCTGATGCGGGCCTCGATCCCAGGACCCTGAGATCATGACCTAAGCCGAAGGCAGAGGCTGAGCCACTCAGGCGCCCATTGAATTTATTTTTTAAAACCAGTACCTGCAAGGCTTCCTGGTCTGGCGGGGCCTGCCCAGGCCTGCGGTACGTGCTCAGCATTTCCTGCAGCACCTTCACATGGCTCCGTACCTCCTCCACAGCACTGACTCTCTTCGACACCTTTTCTGATTTTTCTTGTTCCTTTCAGAAGAGAGAGCATGGAACTGAGGGAGCAAAAGCCCTGGATAATGTGTGAGCGAGGGTTGGGAAAGGCACTGAGCTGGCGAGCTCCAGGAAGTCACTAGAACACTGAGTGGGTGGGAGTGTTCACTCCGTGGGTGAAGAAAACACTCTGAGCCCAGAATTCCTGCAAAAGGCAATGCAGTCTGGGCACCAGGTGAGCTGCTGCTTCCCACCACCTAGCTTTAACCCCCCCAAAAACCAGATTCCCAAACTGGACTCTGTCACTGTGACAGAAACTGGGGTCTATGAAACGCTTTGGGCTCTCGCATACAAGTACTTGGGGAGCACACAGCACGATTTCTGCTTCCTGTCACGGTCCTGCTGCCCTTCAGGGAGCCCACGGTTGTGCCCCCTGCTGGGCCCAGAGACCACCCGGCCAACTGCACACCCACGCCCTCCAGCCCATACATGTGTGTGTCAAATGCTGCTTCTGCAGAGCCAGTGGAAGAATGCCCACCTCCTTGACCAAGTTCTTGATCAGCCTATTCGCCGCCTGAAGATCCTCAGGGTGGTTGCTCTTCAGAAGCCTAGTCAGAAGCTGCAAAGTGAACAAGAAGGGCAGGTGAGACAACTTCCCCATTGTGTCAAATGGCCCAGGGCGGTAGCAGCAGCAACAGAATACGGATAACAGCTCCTCACTTTCCATGCATTCTCTTTCCAAGTCCTCACAGTTAGGCCATGGAGGTATTAGGACGCTCCACACAGACCACTGGGGTTTACAACAGGTTGGAAGGCAGAGGACACAGTCCCCAGGAGACACCTGATGAAGACTAAAAACCTCTCTGATTGTCACAAGTGGGAGTGCTATTGGCATCTAGCGGGTAGAGGCCAGGATACTATAAACTCCCTACACTCAACAGGATAGCCCCAAAGACAAAATTATCTGGCCCACAATGTCACTAATGCTGATGTTGTCCTGGCCAGGCACCCTCTGATGTGACACAACTCAGTGATCTAGCAGAATGCCATGCCCATGGGAGCCACTCGGTCTTCACTGATGGAGTACAGATGGCTATACGTGACATAGGATTCTCTCTTTCCCCAAAGGCCATGCCATCCCTCCTCTTCCCGCCCCCTGCCACTGTAAGACACCAGTAGGAGAGGAGCCAGAGAGAAAGGCAGCCCAGAACCTAGCACAGTCAGGCCCATTCTGGCCCCATGGCCACAGAACCTCTAGTTCCAAGGGAAGGCTGCAGCTCAGGGGTGCAGTTAGAGGCAGAGGGTCCCCAAGCCTCTGTCCGTGCACTGCCTGCAGCTTCCCTGGTCCTTCCCAGACCCTATGAGTTACCAGGAACAGTAATGTCCAAACACATGGTCATCACCGGTGCTCAAGGGCCCTCTCCCCACTCAGAGGCACTCTAAAGCTATCCCTAAGTCTTTGTCCCTCTCCTTCCTGATGTCTGAGGAGCAACTATCATGGGAGAAGGGAGCAGAAGGAATATGGATAGAATCAGGCTTACTGACACTAAAAAAAAAATGTGAACCAACACACAACCAATTCTTTCCACCATCTTCCCCTAATACCACACATACACTGAATATGACCAACCACCCACCTTGCCCACTTGGGTTATCCTTTTGTACCTTCCTTCCCTCGGGAATGCTTGTACAGATAAGGTTGAGGGTACAAAAAACATGGCACTTACTATTTGCCCCATCTATGAAGGAAACATCCAGACCTTATGCTACCTGACTCTAAGAGCCTGCTCCAGAGAGAACCCACTAACTCACCGCCCCACATTCCCCCCAACTTTGGTTCAGGGATCAGAGCACATCCCAGGGGATATTTCAGTGGAGTCCCTAAAAGAAGGGGTCTGATCGGATTCTAGGTGGGCTTAGACCAAAGTCAGGGAGAGGCTCCTTACCTTGGACTTTTCTTCATCGGCATCGAAGATAGAGCTCTTGGGCCAGGGAGAAGGTGGAGGCAAAATTTTATCCACTGGTAGTTTAGGATCTTGCTTTACGATTCCTAAAACACACAATTTATGAAGTTAAGATATGGTTATGACTTTGTGAAGATATGACTTCAGTAGGATACAGCATCGAGCCCAGAAACTCCCAGTTCCTGATGTCCCACTGGGAAAATACAGTCAATGACTTTAAAGGGATAGACCCAGGGTTCGAACAAAGCTCTGCATCCTCTCTCAGCTGACTCTGAGGAACCAGCTCAAGACAGGGACATCAGAATCAACTAGGTGAGCTCAGCACCAGACCCAAGAATGAGCCTCACGCTATAAAAACACTGATCATTACATGCAGGTGTATAACCTCCCAAAGCCCAGAAATTACTGTAGGATTCAGGACCCTCCCAACAATAGTAAGTACACGTGATGGGGAAAAATAGTCCATCCGGAATCCAGGTTCCCTTTTTCTTTTTAAAGATTTTATTTATTTACTTGACAGAGAGACAGTGAGAAAGAGAATACAAGCAGGGAGAGTAGAAGAGGGAGAAGCAGACTCTCTGCTGAGCAGGGAGCCTGAAGCGGGGCTCAATTCCAGGACTCTGGGATCATGACCTGAACGAGGGCAGTGCTGAATGACTGAGCCCCCCCAAGTGCCCCATCCAGGCTCCCTTTCCTACAGAGCTCCAAGGACTCCCAGCTTCGCACAGGATGCAAAGAGGTATGAACTGCACAACTCCATCCCTGACAACATGACACTGGACAATCTACAAATCCACCACTTTTCCTGAATCCATCAGACTGGAAATCACAGGGCAAGAACAACCTGAAATCTAAGGAAAGGCAGGGCCTCGGAGGAAAGATGGAAGGCAACACCAAGGTGAAAAATTCAGATTAACTTGTTTCTAAATTGTTTACAGGCCAGCCTGAGCTAGCGGGAGAACAGAGAACTGCCAAGGCCCACACTGCACGGGCAACAAGCTCTCCACAGGGCCTCACCAGGCACTCATGGAAAGATACAAGAAACGCCTGCCATCCCACTTCCGTCCTCTCCCCTCTGGAACAAACACCTTTAACTGCTGGGAAAGGACAACAAACCCTGTAGTCCTCAGAGCAGCAGCAGAAACCGACTTCAACTTCAGAATAGAAAAGAAAGCTTGTGACACTGGAGGAGGGGCAGGATCACAGAAAGGTGCTACTGAGACCTGGGGACAAAGCACTCACCTAAAACCGAGGCTTAGGAGCGAGAAGGACTACCCCTGCCCCCACCAGGCTAACCAGCATTGGATAACAAGTCCTAACAGTTGACTATTAGGAAAGTATCCAGAATAAGACCCTCTCTGAGGTGCACAGCCAAAAAGGAAGATCTAACGCTGAGATGGAGCAGATACTGAGAAAAACTCTAGCAAATCAGCTCCCACACTCATTATTAACCAACAACGCAGGAATTTAGAATCTGGTACAGTGAGTGTGGTTAACTACAACAAGAGCAATCCCAAACCCAGCTCGACTCCTGCTACACAAAAAAGTCTGCCCAATTCCAGGGATATTTGTCTCAGGGGTGCCTGGGTGGCTCAGTCGGTTAAGCATCTGCCTTCAGCTCACGTCATGATCCCAGTGTCCTGGGATCGAGCCCCACACTGGGCTCTCTGCACAGCAGGGAGTTTGCTTCTCCCTCTCCCCCTCCCACCTGCTCATGCTTTCTCTCAAATAAGTGAATAAAGTTTTTCAAAGAAACAATTTCTAAAATATCATTTGTCTCAGACTCTACTCTCCTACGCAAGATGTCCAGCTTTTACTGGAAAAAGCACAAAGCACACACAAAAAACAAGAACAGCTATGAAGACGAAATGCAATGTAAGCCATGGAGTCTGACCTTGTTTCTTCAGCATCTGGTAAGCATCTCGGATCTTGATATCCTCTGGAAACCAGACAGTCCAACTAAAGAGTATTTCAATGACTCTTCCTTTAACTTTCTCTGTGGTCCAGGACCCTAGGTACTGAAAATAAAAAGGAAAGAATTATAGACCTGGAAAGGGCTTAGCCAGCACATGCTACCACGGAAGAGATGGCTGCTGAGGTACAGGGAAGCAAGTTGCCCAAGGATGGTGGAGATGGGCAGCACTAGAGGCCAAAACCTCCTGGCTGCCAGCCCCAGAGTGAATTCTGGCTTTCCAGAAGTCAACCCCCACAACCACTCAGGTGAAGCCCATCGTATACTGGTCTAGATTAGAGCCACAAGGGACACTCATTTTTGAATGAGGCAAGATTATTAAAACATATTTAGTCTTTATCTCTAGTTCCTGGCACACTTTCAAAAACCCTTGGAATTTCTTGAGTTTTAAGAATAGCTTTTATTATTCACCATGAGCCCCCTTGGACCACATGCGAGTTTATGTTCACTATTCATGGTGGGTACTTACTTTTAAGAGAGAGGCTGGTCACTTCCAAAAACCCTACCACATGATGAAAGAGTTGGAACTTTCAGCCCAATCCAGGAGGGGCAGGAGTTAGAGACCGAGTTCAAGTCTAGCTAATGATTTAATCAAAATGCCTATATAAGGGCACCTGGGTGGCTCAGTGGGTTAAAGCCTCTGCCTTTGGCTCAGGTCATGATCTCAGGGTCCTGGGATCGAGGCCCACATCGGGCTCTCTGCTCAGCAGGGAGCCTGCTTCCTCCTCTCTCTCTCTCTGACTGCCTCTCTGCCTACTTGTGATCTCTCTCTGTCAAATAAATAAAATAAAATCTTTTAAAAAAATGCCTATGTAACTTCAGATAAAAACTCTCAAACAAGGAGCTTTGGAGAGCCTCCTGGTTAGAACACATGAAGTACTGGAAGGGTGGCGTGGAAGCTCTGCTCCCCATTCTCCCCAAGACCTTGGTCTGTGGATCTCCTCCACTTACATTCTTTACAGCACAAGGATAATAGCAAGTACGATGCTTTCCTATCTTTTGTGAGTCTTTCTAGTGATTAAGAAAGCTGGTGGAGGGAGTCATGGGAACCCCTGAATTTGTAGTTGGTCAGAGAGCAGGAAGTAGCCTGGGGACACCTGAGACCCCTGGCTGGTATGTGATGGAGGCAGGTCTAGGTGGGACTGAGCTCTTCGTACCCAGGATCTATAATAACTGGGTAGAGTGGCAGAACTGAAATGAACTGAACTGCAGGACCCAGTGGTGGTATCAGAGAATTACTGAGAAGTAGCAAAGAAGGACTCCATCCATGTTAGGTACCTGAGAATGGGGTTGCAAAGACAGGGGCTAGGAGAAATGGTGCAGAGGGCAGATAAGAAGGGACATAAAACTTAAGAGCCACACCTGGTATCTCTTGCCATTGCCAAGAAAAAAACCTGTCCTCAAGCTAGAGTTCCTCACTCCTGTAGACCAGCCACCCAAGGCCATCTTGAAAGGGAGATTATGAAAATGCTGACAACCAAAGGCAGGACTCAGCTAATAAACATGACCAGCATCCTAGACCTTGGGGAGTGTTGGGGAAGGCCATCGAGAAAGATGTGAAACAAGATGGCCTGTGAGCTGGGCTTGGGCAAACTTAGGTTTCTTACCCCCTTCGCTGTCTTCGGAATGTGGACACAGCCATGAGACAGTGACGTGGTGTGGAGAATACCTACACAGTACCTCTCCCTGAACCCCCTTAAAGCCTCTACATAAACTCTGAAGCCGTGGCGGGGTGGAGATCTACTTGTCTTGCTGCCACCCAGGACAAGCATTGTGTCTAAATCAAATTTGAGATCACACCTGGGAAGCTCCCAAGAAGGTTACCAGCTAACCAAGAGCAAAGCTGTCACATGCAGGACATCCCTTCTCTACTCTGTTGCAAACCAGGCTCTGTTGTGAGCAGGCCTACCTCTGGACTAAGAAGGGACACAGGGTTTGAAGGCTGCGGGTAAGTACGGTACAGCCACGCCCAGGCTGCTCACCTTTGGGGACAACACTTTGATCAGCTCGTTCAGGAAGCGGAATTTGGCCACCTCATTGTGGAACTTCTCCCCACAGTGGTTCACACACATCTCCAGCACCTGCATGGACACAGGACCCCCCTTGAGGAAAGGAAAACCACTGGCTTCAAGGCTCACCTCACCGCTGATGAACATGTGCTGGAATCATGGCTACTGTTTCCTCACGACGACAAAGACACTGAGGTTTGAGGAAGGGAAATGTTTTCAGATTAAGAAAAGATGCTACCTGCCTGTCTGATCCTGCTGTAAACGCCAGGCCAGTGCCCAGGAGAGAGCTTAGTGGGGTGCACCCTGGGGCCGCCCCACTTTTCAAGGACAGCATGTGGGCAGGAGACACTGGCTTGAGAAGTCCCGTCCTCCTCGGAGGCAGAGACCTGTAGCGCACAAGGACCACTAAGAGAGGCTACTTGAAGGCACTTAAGAGGCACACATCTTCTTTGGTCCACGCCACTGTTTAACATTCCAATTAGTGACAAACATCAATAAACTCTGAGAACGGATATGAAAGTCTGGATTTCTGATTTCTCCTGGAAAGCAAAGTTCTAGCAACACTGGGCCCAACCTCACACCTGGCACAGCCAGCCGGCCCTGTGCCACATCTGCCCTCTGCATACCAGTCTCACGCTCTCCACAGTTTCTATCCTCACCCAGCAGCTCACTCATTTATGTGAGCGGTCAAGCCCCGCTACATGTGGCACCTGACTCCGCCAGCACTAGTCTCGGAAAGATGAAGGGAAAGAAGGCTTTCTTCCCTTCCCTCAAGCAGGCTCAATGCTGCTCTCTCGAAACAGATCAACCTAGGATGGGGCCACCGGAGTGCAGAACTCGCGATTGAACGCTCTCCAGCATGTGCAACAGGCCTGGGGTCCAGCGCTCTTTAGTTGCACAGCAGGAAAGCCTACGTGAGAGGCCAAGCCAAACTCACCGTTAAGGCATAAAGAGCTTCTTTCTCTTGCGGAGACTGGATCTTGTGGGCCAGGAGCCAGGGTGCGTGGGTTGGGCTAAGGGAAAACAGACAGACCTGGGCTGTGGGTGGAGAGGAAGAAACCAACTGGTATGGCTGAGTACACGTCAAGTCGCCTCTTCCGAAGCACAGGTCCCAAAGCAGAGGTGGGCCACACAGCCCACACATCTGCCTCTGAAGGACACCCACCCCAGCCACCCTTGCTGCAGCCACAGCACCTGACATCCTCCTCCCTTAGCCAACCCCTAGAACTCCAACACTGGGCCCAACCTCACACCTGGCTCAGGGCCGGACCTGTGTATAACCAGGTCATGAGCAGGAGACCCTGTCAGATGACAAATGCTCAGTACATACTGGAGTAGAAAGTTGTGATCAAACTTTTCACTCAGTTCGAGATGCTGACTAACAGCATCGTATAGATTAAACATGTGGATGGTTGGCCTGATTCTTCAGTTCCTATCCAGATGCTTTGAAAAAAGAAACCAAACTGAAAACAAAAAAACCCAGAAACCCACAAAATCTCACCCTTTCCCTGCATTTTCTTAAGAGGACATTTTAATTATGGAGAATACACTGATCTTTTTTGCATGGCTACATAACCTAGCTACATTCTATCCCTAACATTCAGGGGTCTCCTCAGCATTAGTCACTTCGAATAGCCCAATTTTTTTCCCATTTGCTATTTCTAGGAAAACAATGTTTTCAGATCATGAAGAAAAAGAAAAAAGGAAAGAAAGCCTCACTTTCTTTCTCTTAGGTCAAAGAGACCCAAGACACTGAAGCATGCACTTGGTCTGAGATACCCCAAGTCAAGTGTATGTGTGTGAAGGTCACCTTACCCATTGGGATCAGTGTTCACCTGGTCACAGAAATTCTGGATAGCAGACCAATCCTGTTCTGACACACTTGGGTCTGTGGCTTTATCTGTTAAGGAAATAAAAATAAAGAGTAAAAAGAAATATATACACCCCCCTCCACAAATCAAGTGGCAGCCAAGGATAGCGTTAGCACACCTCCACGGCACCAGACCCAGCAAGCAGACAGCAGAAAGGGACAGGACCAGGGCTATGCTGTTGGCCTCCATCAGGCACAGCACCTGGCACAAGATACGGCCGCAGTGAAGACTGGCTGGCTGAACAAGCAAGAGACTCCGCTTCCAGTGCAGTAGTTGGCCTACGTGCACCTCCTTCATGTCCTGTCAGGACTCCCCACTTTGGCCCCGCAATAAGGACCAATGAGAGCCAGCATCCGGGAGGCTTTTTTTTTTTTTTTTTTTTTTTTT
>PITA01017103.1:0-44368 GCA_004023965.1 Spilogale gracilis | reverse complement strand
AAAGAACTACTCAAACTCAACACCCAAAAAGAAGATGAACACATCAAAAAATGGGCAAGAGACATGAAGAGACACTTCTCCATAGAAGATATACAAACGGCTAACAGACACATGAAAAAATGTTCAGCGTCACTAGCTATCAGGGAAATTCAAATCAAAACCACACTGAGATACCACCTTACACCAGTCAGAATGGCCAAAATTAACAAGTCAGGAAACAACAAGTGTTTGAGAGGCTGCAGAGAAAAGGGAACCCTCTTACACTGTTGGTGGGAATGTAAGCTGGTGTAGTTGCTTTGGAAAACAGTGTGGAGATACCTTAAAAAATTAAAAATAGAGCTATCCTATGACCCTGCAATTGCACTACTGGGCATTTACCCCAAAGATACAGATATAGGGAAAATAAGGGCCATATGTAACCAAATGTTCATTGCAGCAATGGCCACAATCACCAAACTGTGGAAAGAGCCAAGGTGCCCATCAACAGATGAATGGATAAAGAAGATGTAGTACATATATACAATGGAATACTATGCCTCCATCAGAAAGGATGAATATCCAGGGGCACCTGGGTGGCTCAGTTGGTTAAGCAACTGCTTTTGGCTCAGGTCATGATCCTGGAGACCCGGGATCGAGCCCCACATCGGGCTTCCTGCTCAGTGGGAGGCCTGATTCTCCCTCTCTTGGTCCCTCTGCTTGTGTTCCCTCTCTAGGTGTGTTTCTCTCTGTCAAATAAATAAATAAAATCTTAAATAAAAAAAGAAAGGATGAATATCCAACTTCTGTGCAATATGGACTGGACTTAAAGATATTATGCTGAGTGAAATAAGCCAAGTAGAGAAAGTCAAGTATCACATGGTTTCACTTACTTGTGGTGCATGAGGGGTAACCTAGAGGACAGTAGGAGAAGGAAAGTAAATGGGAAGTAGGGTAATCCAGGGAGAGAAATGAAACAACAGAGACTCTGGACACAGAAACAAACTGAGCAACTTGGAGGGAGGGGGGTGGGGGGATGGGAGAGCCTGGTGGTGGGTACTGGGGACACCTAAAGTGTGGAGCACTGGGTGTGGGGAATGGGGAATGAATCTTGGAACACTGGAAAAAATTAAATTTAAGTAATAATAAAAAATAATAATTAAAAAAAATACCACATGAATAAGTAGTCCTAAAAAAGTCAACCAATATAACCAAAGTTAATTAATTAATTAATATACGTTAATTCATTAAACAAATATTTATTGAGAATCTAAAAAAAAAAATGGGCAAAGAACTTAAACAGACATTTCTTCAGATATGCCAGTGACCAACAAGCATAGGGAAAGATGTTTAAGATCACTAATCATTACAGGAATACAATCAAAACTATAGTGAGATACCACTTCATGCCCACTAGAATGGCTATTATCAAAAGAACCGAAAATACCAAGTGCTGGTGAGGATATGGAGAGATTGAAGAAATTGAAGTTGGGAGTGTAAAATGGCGCAGCCACTTTGTAAAACAGTATAGCAGTTCATTAAAACATTAAAAATAGAATTACTATATGGTCCAACAATTTCACTTCTCAGTATATATACAAAATAATCAAGGTCTTGGATATTTGCATACTCCTTTTCCTGACAGAAGGAACCCAACTGTCTATTGATGGATGAATGGATAAGCAAAATGTGATATACACATACACATCTACACATAAGGTGGAATATTATTCTACCTTAAAATGGAAATAAGTTCTGGCATATCCTAAAACATGGATGAGACTTAAAGACATTGTGCTAAGTGAAGTAAGCCAGTCACAAAAAGATAAATACTGTATGATTTCACTTATATGAGGTACTGAGAATAGTCAAAATCATAGAGACAGAACATAGAATGGTGTGTCAGGAGCTGGGAGAGAAGGAATGAGGAGTTCTCGCTTAACGTATATAGAGTTTCAGTTTTACAAAATAAAAAAGTTCTGGAGATAGATGATGGTGATGATTGTACAACAATATGAATGTACTTTATATCATTCAACTGCATACTTAAAAATGGTTAAGACATTAAATTTTGTTATGTGTATCTTTCCAAAATAAAAAATTGTGACAAAAGTTACCAGAAGTTCACATAATCTCCCCAACTTGTGCCCACCTCACCTTCCCCAAATAATATCTTAAATATTTTCAGTAAATTGAGGAAGACTTCTGAACTTCTTTCATTAAATGAAATTTGTGTTGAACAATTTTACATATTGAATAAAAAGGAATTCCAATAATCTGAATAAATAGCATCTACATTATCATATACTGTAATATGAGATTCTATAACCAATATCTATGTCTCATGGAGTAGTTGACTTTGGATTCGTGTTGGTGGAGGTGATCAAAAAGACATGATGGACAGTTAACTCATCAATTCAACCCCAGTAATCAGAGGTTCCCTACATCCTTCCCCATCCTTGGAAGGGCATTCTTCTTGCCTTCCTCACTCCAGAGGCTGTTCCAAGTACACATCTTTGAAACAGTAATGTGGTGCTGAGATCATCTGTCAGTATATATGACTGAACTCAGTTAAAGCCTTCTTATAAACTCTTAAGATTTGGTGGGCAGGTGCAGAGACCTACCTGTCTTAGCAGTTGCCCATGGCAACTCTCCTATGTTAATTCCCTTGCTCATTAAAATTGCCACCTACCTATATGGAATGGTCTGCCTCTTTCTTCAGTCTCTCCATGCTCTCCACATACAGAGGTGAGTTTCAGTTTATACTTGGGAAACTTACAAACCAACAACTGGTTTCTCACATATTAAAGGTGATGAAGAACATTCTGGGTTGAGTAGACCAATGTGATCAAAGACAATCTACAAAACTTAATAATCCTAGTCTGGTGACACAAAACAAATAAGGGTTTTTACACTGTATTTTGGTAACCTCCTCAATTTTCTCCATTTAATGTCTAGTTCAGTGTTCCATCATTAATGTCATATATAAAAGAGTCATCTACACGTATTCAACTTATATGATGAGACATATCAACAGTAAAGAGATTAGACTATGGTATTCGTTTATGATCAAAAGTCATTATTGGGGAGCCTAGCTGGCTCACTTGGTAAAGCATGCAGCTCCTAAGCTCAGGGTTATGAGTCTGAGCCTCACGTTGGGTCTAGAGATGACTTGAAAAAGTCATTATTACCTTTCAGGACAATGAAAATTTCTCTATTCTGCTGAGGAGAGCAATGGTTCTCTATCATTTTCAATAACACTGAATAAAGTTGTAATAAAAATAAGAAGCTAGCTTATAATGTATTCATGAGGTATTTATTTTTTGCATGAAGACATTCTATTTTCAGGAAATGCTATTTTCAGGAAACTGGGAAGTGTTTGTCATTTTATGGGTGTAATGCCACCTGACACTTAGTACCTACCTTCTAAAAGTTTCAATAAGCTTAACAAGTATTATTACAACATTAAATATATTTTACTAGAAATGAAATGAGGGATAAAGTGTCTAGTGTTATGTCACTAAACAAGTCAACTATAGCAATAAAAAACAAACACCTTAGCTATTTTTGGTTATTATCTTGCTCTATTATTCCTAAAATGCATCAAATTTCAATAAGAACAACAAAATGCAACATAGGATGATCAGAAAAGTCCCCGTTGGGGTGCCTCAGTGGCTCAGTGGGTTAAAGCCTCTGCCTTCAGCTCAGGTCATGATCTCAGGGTCCTGGGATCGAGGCCCACATTGGGCTTTCTGCTCAGCAGGGAGCCTGCTTCCTCTGCTCTCTCTGCCTGCCTCTCTGCCTGCTTGTGATCTCTCTATCTGTCAAATAAATACATAAAATCTTTAAAAAAGAAAAGAAAAGTCCCTGTTGTTGACAATCACTCCTTACTTTTTGAAGCCACTGTAACTGTTAGCACTTCTTTGCTGATGTATTTTTGATATCACCCAAACTACAATCAGCGTACAAATTTTTCTAACAAGTCATGAAACTGAATCTAGCCTTGGGAATTGGAGGTCACAAGTTCTTCTAGGATTCCAAAGCATGAATAACTGCCAATGGAGGTTTTGAGAACAAGGAAGTGGTGATGATCATACTCCCTAAGTAAATAAATAAAGGCTCAGTCAAGATGCAAAATGCCTCCCTGCCAATTGTATAGCTCCTTTAATCCTTCTGCCTTGGACCCAGCCAAAAAAAGGGCTGATTTCCTTTAGAAAGTCGGTTATTTACTACACAGAGATGATGTCATGAGAAATAAATGAGTAAATCTATGTGAGAATTGCTTTGAAATGCATGTAATGCTTTTCAAATACATGCTTTGTCTTCCTTGTCTATCATCACTGTTATGATCATCATTATATTATTACTGAGAGAAGAAAAAGAGGCTATTTAACTACTGGTGAGGAGAAGAACTCTAAGCTGCATTCCATGCTAAAGAGTTTCGAGCTGCTGGGATAGTATTTGAATGAATGAAGAATGAATGAATAAATGAATACTTTCTTTATTAAAAGTAAACAAATTTTAAAATGCTTTTAATGAAAATGCATTGATCAAATTTAGGAAATTCATAATACACCTAAAAATAAAAATTATAAACTCGCTTAGGTCCTACCATCTAATGATAAACACTACTAACATTTGTATTTTTCCTGTAAGACTTTTTATGCACTAATATGATTTCTGTTTTTTATTGTGCTTATCATGGTATCCATAAAATGCTGCATCCTTCCTTCTTTCTCTTCATTGATCAACAAAAGTATTTTTGTTACTTATAATAAATTTACTTTTCATAACTTTAAAGTAATTAGTTAGAATAAGGCTTGCCAAGACATTTTTGGAACACAATCTAAGTTTGAGAGGTACTGCAACTAAATATTGTGTGTCTTATCAGTTCCTTACAAGGAAGACTCTGAATTCTGATAAATACAATCATAATAAGGTAAAACACCTATTGGGTGAATTAATTTTAAATACTGATGATGAGGTATTCTTGCATCTAAACATTTATTTCTCAAATAGAAAAACCTTGTGTCTCTCATTATAGGTTAAAATGTGTGATGAAAAATAATTCCTTCTTATTACAGTAACAAAATGTTTTATTTTCACAAGTCAAACTACAGTTTGACCTAATGTTTCCAAAACAAAAGACAAAACAATAACAACACCTTTTATATCAGGCAATTACAGTGAGATTGGAGTTTTATCCTTGAAACTAAACAAACACTTCATGAAAGCCATAGTTTAATTTCTGTTGTTAATGGTTCTTTGGGTTCAGCAAAAGAAAGAACATTTCTGTACTATTTGCCAATCTGTCTTTAAGCATTTTTCCTTAGAGCAGGTTTTACATCTAACTACTAACACCACTGTTTTGATTTACATATTGGATATCCACAGACTAGATATTTTTACTGATGCCAAAACAAAATTTAAAGGAAGCTGAAGAAGAACACATTTCAAAGATGCCCCTGTGGGGTTAATTAATACCTATAAATATTTATATAATCCATTATTTAATGCCAAATTAATATTTCCAAGACTTTTTTGTCAATCAGTTCCATGTTCAATAACCTCTTTACAGATATCAAACACAATCCAACTAATTAGATCCATATTTTAAGATAGCCATCAAAGGAATTTGTCTTATCTATGTTAACTATTTCCAAGACAATTTTAAACTTTTCACTTTGTATTCCCTCTTCTTCACTCTACCAGTTCAAATACTGTTTACACAAATACTTATCACACAAACCTCACTATTTATTGATGATATCCTGTACTTTCTTCAAAGTCATAGCCAATTCACCTTTTATTTCCAGAACTGTTAATGATATTAAAATTCCACAGAACCCTTTCTTTTTTCATAAAGAATACAGTGTGTCTGTGACACACAAAAATACGCACACAGACTACTGAGAAAGAAAAGAAAAACAGCACTGGTCCCCTTTAACCGATAAGGAAACAGAGAATGCAGCTGACTTGAAAATAGCTGGTTAACTGGGAGCGAGAGTTTAGCAGAGTTTAGTTTAGTTTAGTTTAAACTCATTAGTTTAGTTTAGCACATCTCTCTTAGTGTACCACGTCCCACGTGTCAGCATCCCTCTTCCACCCCAGACCCAAGAAAGACAAAGCCATGACTTTATCCCTCTACCTCAAGGGAGCCTAAACTTTGGAATGCCTTTCTCAAAATTTCTGTTTCCCTCTAAGGCCAAAAACCAAGCACAACTCTTTCTCCTTTTCACAGTGCACTCTATAGCTCTTCTCTGTGTGAAGTCAAACAAATGTCCCCAGGAGCTTGCCAAGACTCATGACTATGGAGTCAACCTGAAGTCCAATGGCCAGGCCCAGTTCCTTGCTGGTGGCTGAGTTAGCAGATTGCTCCTGGTGGCTGATGTGGATTTCTTTCAAGGGGGCACATGACACTTGACTACCAGAATGGTGCAGACATACTAATTTGGGGAACTTTTTAAATTCACATAGATAAAGGCCTCTACAAAAAAATATTTTCCAGAAACCCACTCACCTTAGGGGTGGCCTTCCTTCTGTGATATGAAGAATATGAAGAAGTTATAGTAGTAAAGAGAATAATTTACTACTATACTTTTATAGTGTATTTTAGAATTTATAAAAATATACTGTATATATCATTTTATTTGATCCACATAAGAACTAAATTAATTAGTGCAATGAATATTTATTGAGGGTCTTCTACATTTTGGCACTGAATGAAATGCTGAAGAGTCACAGACAGGAGAGAAACTATCCCTGACATCATGAGATTTACAGTCCAGTGGTACAGACAACAAACAAGCTAATTATACAAATAAATGTTATTCACAAATGTAAATACTGCAGTAAGGTATGAGACATGAGAACCCCATCTCCCCCACCCCTCAATTAGAGAACCATCTCACCTAGTTTGTGTTTTAGATGTGGCAATATAATAAATGGTATCATTTTAAGTTTACAATTGGCCAAGGTCACATAGTCTTTGGTGGCAGAAGTAACACATGTATTAGGACTTAATACTTGGTTTGGTCTTTTACTACTCATAATTGCTTAGACAAAAAAATAGTGACTCCTACCATGATATAAACAAGTTCATTCTTATTAAAAGCATTTGTATGTTTGTAGGTATTCTGAATGTTGTTTTTCCTTCAGGTAGATTTTAAAGACATAAAAGCCTCAGTGAATAATTTCATTGTATTACTGACTATAAATTTTTGCTATAGTAATTTCAAATAAACAGAGATGGTTATTTTTCACTGATATAACCAAGAATATATCCTTATATGTTCTCAGAGTTATGCTGAGAATAACTCAGAGTTATACTGAGAATTAAAACAGTCTACTAATAAAGAAAGTGAATGGGTAGCCACAGCAACTTCACTGAGGTGAAATAGACAACAAGGACCCAGACTCAGAGATCCAGGGTTGGGCATTTCCACAAGAGAGTATAGATAATCTGACTCGTGGAGAGTAGAGTACATGTTAATGGAAGTTAGAAAAAGGTCAGACCATGTGTGACCTTTGCAGGATGGGGTAGGAATTTTGATTTTATTTGTAAAGCTCTGGAAAAATGTTAAAGAATCCTAAGCAGATAAGTGACATGATATAACTTACATTTTTAGAAAATCATACAAATCAAAATCTCTTCAGATCAAATGGGCAAATAGAATGTAAGTAAAAGTTGGTTTAACTGGAAATGATATTGAAGAATTATTTATAGGATATTAGAGGGCTTAGGAAGGGAAAAAGATTGTCTGACCAGAGGTAGAAGCCTTATGAATCAGCACAGTCAAAAAGATTTGTGGTAAACAGAAGAAGCAGGATTAGAAGAAATATTTTGACAAGAAAGGAAATTAGTCTAATGTGGGTAACCATGGATAATGTCATGAAGGAAAACACCCACTTGCAGGAAAATGTAGAATTGAAGGATGGAGACTTAGTCATTTTCATAAACTGTGGGTCTCCCCAGATTCCGTTCTGTATTCAGAATTTCTGATTCAGCATTCTATAATCACTGGTTTTCTCATGTGTAAAACTCTATATACTTGGAGCCTTTCTATGATACTACCATACCTTTTGTGTGATTCCAACATTTTGTTGCTGAAAACAAGGGCTTTAGATTTAGGCATATTGGGATTTAAAATTCAATTCAACCTCTTTCAGACCATAAGAACATGAACAACTGATTCAATCATGGTCTTTTCATTTGTAAAATGAGTTATCAAAAAAAATTAAAAAAAATGAGTTATCAGTTGCAGCTGTGGGTGGCAAAATTCATATAAAGTGCTAACACAATACTGGATCATACATTTAAAGTTATGGTTTTAGCTAGTAGTAGTATTATTTTTAAAGATTTTATCTTTATTTATTTATTTTTGAGAGACAGAGGAAGAAAGAGAATCTCAAGCAGACTCCACATTCAGTGCACAGCCCAACAAGGGGCACAATCTCACAACCCTAAGGTCATGACCTGAGCAAAATCAAAAGTCAGAAGCTTAACCACATAAGCCCCCAGGCACCCCTGGTAATTAATATTATATGTCATATAAAAGTTATATAATCTATGATTATCAAAATTAATTAACGTTTTCTTATATTTTGGTTGGCATATAATTGATATATACCTCACCTCATTAGCTGGGTTATCTGTTTAAGATTAAGGATGCATTTATGTAATTATGCCCTGTATTTCCTTTATCTGCATGCTTTCCCCTATCTTTATTTTCTTTGTTACCTTGTGTAAGTATGATTTCACAATCCCTACACATCTTTGCCTGTCTCCCCTTCCACAGGCAATCAATCTCAACGACCTGGATGTATATTTGTTTTTGTATTTCTCCATGCCTATATAAACGTGTACACATGTCATGGAGGTTGTTTTCACAGAGTGGGGGCCACACTATATAAATGACCATGATTTAATGAGTCATGAGCATTCTTCCCCATCAACAGATTCAGATCTAACTATTCTTATCAATGATTGCAAACGATTTCATAATATGAATAATCATATCTTTAACCATTCTCTTATTGATGAATATTTGGATGGATTACAGTTCATGTTTTTTTGTTTTTGTCTATTACAGCTATTGCTATAGTAAAAACGGTGTGGACTTATAATCTTATTGCTGATAGGATTAATTCATCTAAGTCAGAATGCTAAATCAAAGGCTGTTTCTTAACTTACGTTCTTTATTGTACAGAGCAAAACTATGCATACTGAACTGAATTCTGACTATATGGACTTAGGTTTTCAGTCTCCATTGGCACTCATATAGGAAGAAACGCTTGCTTTATTTTAAAAGAGCTATTTATTCCTTTTGTTTCTTACTCCTTTTTGTTGCATCAGATCCAAACAAATGAAGAATATTAATAAATTTGTGGATTCTTTCCTAAAAAGCATTTATCTTGCTTTATCAACTAAAGACTCTCTACTGCAGATATGCAAGTTCTAAGGGTCAATTCAGAATGCCCAATGAAAAAGGTATTAACTAATTGAAATATCTAGCATTGTGTGGACATTATATGTGTATGAAAGTTCATACATACTGGTTATCCCTTGACTAACTTTTCCATTGAAGACAGTGGAGGAGAATGAAGTGAATACAAATTGTTCATTACCCAAAATGAAGGGAATATTGGTATTATAAAATACACACTTCATTACATCTAACAATATTCTTCCCCCCAGGAGAAGTCATAGATGAAGTGATATGGGGAAAAAAGGGAAAAAAAAATCACCTCACAGATTTCCAACTTTAGCATTATTTTTCAGAAACACATCAGCTGTATAAACTAGGGACAGCCTGGACCACAACCTATATTTGGAGCCCAGTGAGTTTTGGACAGAATTGGGAAATCTGCTATTCAAGATTTCATGCTGCTTATTGGAAAATTTATCCATTCCAAGATATGAGTCTTGCTTTCAATGGTTATCAAATTGAACAGCACAGAGATCACTTCTTAAATGTCAATTTAATTCATCTCGATACATTGATATTCTTTGTTATGAACACTGGAATGTGAACATCGGTGTACCTATTGGCCTAAGTGTTTCTGGACCACATTACATGGGCATGACACTAAGGCAGAAGTTGGCAAACTACAGCTCAAGGGCCAAATCTTGCTTCCTACCAAAAAGAAGGGATGGGGCGCCTGGGTGGCTTAGTAGTTAAGCGTCTGCCTTTGCCTCAGGTCATGATCTCAGAGTTCTGGGATCAAGTCCCACATCCGGCTCCCTGCTTGGTGGGAAACCTGCTTCTGCCTCTCCCACTCCCTTGTATCCCCTCTATTTCTGTGTTTCTCTCTTTCAAATAAATAAATAAAATCCTTTAAAACACATACAAAAAAAAAAGGGATAATTATTATCTGCTCCAACTATCTCTAAGGGATATTATAAACTTAAATGAAAAGAGATCTGATCTCTTCACTAGGTGCTATACAGATCCTAGGCATTGCTCCAATAATTTATTTAAGAGATTATTAATTAAAATTATTCCATAAAAATAACTATTCTAGGAGAAAATTTGGAAGTTAGGGTTAGTCACCTTGCAATGTACTTGGAAGTATGTTTTCATATTTAAAGATTATTTTCTTCTCCCTCTTCTACATCTCTATAGCAAGTGAACTTCATTTCCTATGCCACTGACTACTAATAGTTGGCCCCTTCCTTGATGCACAACCTATGGTTCAAAAAATGAGCCATCATGGTGATAAATAAACTAGACAAAATGATTCTATGGATACAGACACATAGCGGACATGCAAGAAGTCTTGAATTCTAGAAGTCTACTATTTTAAAATAGGAAGGACATTTATTACTACTTATCTGGTTACATATTCCTATACTTAAGAAAAAACGGCTCAGGTGCATGAGGGGCAAACTGGAGGACAGTGGGAGAAGGAAAGTAAATGGGAACTAGGGTAATCCAGGGAGAGAAACGAAACAACAGAGACTTTGGACACAGAAACAAACTGAGGGACTTGGAGGGAGGGGGATGGAGGGATGGGAGAGCCTGGTGGTGGGTACTGGGGACACCTAAAGCATGGAGCACTGGGTGTGGGGAATGGGGAATGAATCTTGGAACACTGGAAAAAAAAATTAAGTAACAATAAAAAAAAAAAAGAAAAAACGGCTCAGGGAAATGAAATGACTTGCCCTTATAGTAGAACAAAGATGAGATCATACGGCTAGAGTCTGTGATACAAATAAAAAGGAAATGGGGAGGGGGGAGATGAAACACAGAGCTTGGAAAATAAGAAAATAAAATGAAAATGATATATGCAAATACATATTAAAATGACATATAGCATCTCTAAACAAGGAAGGAAAAAGACTCAAAGTTGGTAACAAACTGGCAATGCATGTTCTTCTTCACCAATGCCAGGATTATCCTAGTGAAGTTGGGCTGAACTGCCATGACAGTAATTAGCTCTAGTACTTTGAACACATTAGCAGGGCATTAGTGACAATTACCCATTTTTCACATATTGATGGCATGCCATAGTTCACTCATTAGTATATTGGTATCTAATAGCTGCATTCTAACCAGCACTTTCCTCCTTCATCTGAGATCTAAACCTACTAACCTCAGACCAAGCCATATAAAAAGACTTTGTTAAATAAATACAAATCTGTTTCACTTTTTTAGGAAGAAATTCATTCATCAAGCCAGAGAATTATTTGGCTCTTCTTTGCTAGGCAATGCACAGAAATCTACCACTGATTAAAATGACATGTCATGTGTTTTGGGGAAGAATAAAAGATTACAGCAGCGGGGCGCCTGGGTGGCTCAGTTGGTTAAGCGACTGCCTTCGGCTCAGGTCATGATCCTGGAGACCCGGGATCGAGTCCCACATTGGGCTTCCTGCTCGGCGGGAAGCCTGCTTCTCCCTCTCTCACTCCCCCTGCTTGTATTCCCTCTCTGGCTGTGTTTCTCTCTGTCAAATAAATAAAACCTTTAAAAAAAAAAAAAGATTACAGCAGCATCCTCCAGACTTTTTCTGGTTACTTCCCAGGCTTCTGCTCTCTCAGAACACAACTCAGGAAGAGGGCGCCTCTCGCTTTATTGTCTTTATTCTGAGGAATATTCTTGTATTTCATCCACTTGACATATCAATTGCCTTGTCTTATGGAACCACTGAATCAGTTGCTCTCAACAGTGTGTACATTAGAATCACCTGGAAAGATTTCAAAGAAGTAACTGCCATCTGATCCACAGTCCAGCCCAAATGACTCAGAATTTCTGAAAGTGGGACACGGACGTCTATGATGATTTGTTCGTGTTAAGCTGACAAGGTGGATCTGATGCACAGTGGGGGCTGGGAATTATTACATCTTCAAATATATGTTCAGACCCACTGATGTGGAATATTGGAGAATGTGGGATATATAGAGTGATAAAGTTAACAAATCAGTTGGACTATTCCCAATATTGTTGACAGATGGTGTATTGTTCTCAGTATATGTGAACAATCTAAAAATTCTAGGCAGAAAAAAGGTAATTTTGAGGGGGTGTTTTGTGATTTTTTCCCCTTTTCTTGCATATCACCACCTGTCCTCCTACATTGAAAAAACATTTAATTTTGAGCAATATATTTTAGAACATAAATTCTCTCACACTATTTTTTGAGTGATTATGTTTTCCTAATTCATAGAAGTCCAGCATGGATACCCAGGACAAAGCACCCTTTACTTCTTCTCTTCACTTTCGAAAACTGTATGTCAAAATGACACTGTGTGAAATGAATTACTGAGATTCTAGGATCTAAGCAGTCTCTGAGCCTGGTTGGATTATAGGACAAGCAGGGGTCGATGTAAGTCACTGAGCTCCACTCACAGGGTCAGAATCTAGCTTCTTTCATTTCCATAGGAACCTTGAGGAGGGAATAAAAAAGCCAAAAAGAAAAAAGGTGAGGGGGAAATACTTTGTTTATCTGACTCTCTCTCTCCAAAAGTCTAAAATGGAAGATTGAAATTAGGGAGAACTGAAATTAGCTGCATAACCCTGACCAAGATACTTCCCATCTTCTGAATTGTTTCCATATCTATTTATGAGAAAGTTGACTAAAATCCTCTTAATTCTCAGCAAGCAGCAAAATGTTATGGTTCTATGAAATAACTTCTTAGAGTCTCAAATGGTAGGGTACAAATAAGCAGACTTCAGCAATGTTAGGTAGATCTTTGGCATGGCATTCAATGTTTATTTTTATAGTTCCCATTACTTGAGAGTACTATTCGAGGTACAAGGAATACAATAAAATGTAACTTGGCCAGGGCCAAGTTGATTCTTAAGTCCAAAGAGCTTGCACTGTAGGCAAACTATAAACCTATCCATTGGAGCATCAGTGGGGCATATCCATTCTTTAGTCATCTTTACAAATTAAGGAATCACAAGGATCTCAGGCTCTTTAGTCATCTTTACAAAGTAAGGATTCACAAGGATCTCAAGTTCTGTTTCCCATGATTGTTAAGAGACTCTTATAAGTCTCTCTACATTTTATAGGAATGCCTTTACTTAATATGGTTGCCTGTCTATTTCAAATTATCTTACCCTCTCTAGTTATCATTTGGGGCATTGAATGGAGCAAGTAATTTACAAGGTATGCCTTGGGAGCTTCTTAGAGGTATAATTTAGTTTACCAGGGTGGCTGTAACAAAGTACCACAAACCAGTCAAACAAACTTAAACAACAGAAATCTTCTTTCTCAGTTCTTAAGACTAAAAGTCGGAGATCAAAGTGCCATCAGGGCTGGTTGCTCTGAGGGCTGTGGGAGGGAAAATCTATTCTAGGTCTCTCTCCTTGGCTTGTGAATGGCCATCTTCTCCTTGTGTCTTTATGTCATCTTCCCTCCGGATATACTTGTATCCAAATTTCTTCTTCTTGTAAAGATATCTTTCATACTCGATTAGGGCAGCACACCCTAATGACCACATTTTAACTTGATTAACTCTGTAAAAACCTTACATCTAAAGAAGGTCACACCTGAAAGTTCTGGGGGTTAGAACTTCACAGAGTTTTTGTTTTTGTTTTTGTTTTTGTTTTGTTTCAGAGGAGCGGGAGTATTAGGGGCACAATTGAGACCAGAACAAGGAGCATTTTCTGTATGTGAAAAGAGCCTTAGCCATGGGCGATTTTAGCAGGTATGTGTACAACAATCTTATTGAAATATGAATTGAAGAAACCAAGCAAGGAATAGTTATTATTATTGATATTAATACTAATAATACTACAAATATATATCAATTATTGAATACTTATTGTAGGCTGGAAATATACTAATTACCTTACATATATCATTTCCTTTAACGCTCAAACGAACTTTGTGAAATTTTAAATATTATTTTCCTCATCTTATAGTTAAGGAAATTAACTCTTAGATTGGCCCAGAGTTACACAGTGGCAGTTTTATAATCCAGATCTGTTTAAATAGCCTAAAGTCCCCAGCACATAGTAAGCACCAATAACACAGGGGTTAGTTGGCACAATGATTAAGATAGAACTTGGAGTAAACAGAGGATCTGAGAGGGTTTTCTCCAAAAAATTTTCTGTTAAGTTAATCTTCTTGATGTTCTGTTCTAATAAATAAAAATCTTTATGACCTTACATATCCTATCTCTTATATTTGACTATCTTGAGTAGATGTTCAAGGTGATCTGCTACCTGGTTATAATCTATGTTGCCCCTCTTAACAAACCCTCCATAGTATTCCTAGTACAATGTATGTCTCATATTCTTTTCCATTTATCTAAAATGCCCTCTTCCACCCTGGAGCCTCCAGCTAATGCATTCAGGAAAGTCTTGATGGAAAAAAAATGACATTTTTACTGGATCTTATAGGATTACTTGAATTTTGACAGGTAGAAGTTGGACCTTCGGAGGAAAGGAGGTGAACATCTAAGAAGAATGGGTATGAAGAGGAGATGTTGTAGCAGAGTGAATGTTTTAGAAGCACTGAGGAAACGAGTTGGGCCACTTGACTAAGAAATTAGGAAATCCTTAGGAAGATGCATACACTGACCCTACATGTTAGGATTTCAAGTAACTGTTTGGTCAGTGCACCTGCAGGTAAAGGTGAAGGGACAGATATTAAGTATTTTTTTTCATTTACCTTTCATTCTCAATTACTCTTGCCATTTTACAACTCTGGACAATTTACATCAACAGTCTTTCCTAACCCCTAAAAGGCAAATAACTCTGCAATTGGCTGGATTTAACAACAACAACAACAACAACAACAACAAAAACTTTTCTACTTTTGTAAATCTTTTTTAAAATGAAAATAAGGGGGTTCCTTGGGTGGCTTAGTCAGTTGGGCTTCTGACTCTTGATTTTGGCCTGGATCATGATCTCTGGGTTGTGGGATCAAGGCCAGCTTCAGGCTCCATGTTCAGCTACTCCCTCTCCCTTCCCTCTGTCCCACCTCTTTTCCCCTCCCTCCACCATATGCACTCCCTCTCTCAAATAAATAAATAAAGTCTTTAAAAATATATAAAATAAAATACAATGAAAAATAAGGGCTCTGAGATATGGAAAATTCTTTTACTAGATGGCAACAGAAAGCTCTGGAGGAGGCAGATGGAAAATAAATATATATATATATTTAATATATAATATACATATTATATATATATGAAGCATCTTTTTACCTCCAAAGTGGTGTCCTAGCAATCTGTAGAAGATTTTAATGTTCAGATTTACTACCTTCTCTTTCTCTGATTCTGATCTCCAATAAACAAAGTAAAGAGACAGAAACATACAAAAATTTTTGAACATGATGCCAAAATGATTTGGCAAAAGATGACTGTATGTCCTTTCGCCAGCCCTAATGTATACTGGGACCACCGCTCTGAAAGTTCTGAGCATAAGCATATTTGAAGGTAAATCAAGGATGACAGCAGGCATCTTCAAAAAAAAAAAAAAAAAGAGAGAGCTTAATAGAAAACACACTGAAATGGAGAAATAGGTCAGGCCAGAGAAGGAGGAGGGGCTTTTGTGAATTTCCAGTTGAGAGTTGCTAGGCAATAGCCAGAGGAACCAGTCAAGGGACCCAAGTTCTAACTGCAGATGTTACATTCCTGTCTTGCAGGGATGGGGAAGAGGTTTCCGACAATCAAACAGGATGGTGAGACTTCTCTCCTGACCTTGGGCCAAGACAATCTGCTTTTTAACTGGAGGCAACTGTCATCCATTCTGTGAACACATGGTGTGAAGGAAAAAATGCAAACACAGCTCTCTAGTGTCTATTCCAAAAGCTAGCCAATTTCCAGCTGTGGTAGTATAGGCAAGGGATAATCAAGATCCTAGCGGGTACAGGAGAGTTGTTTAAAGAGCAGAAAAGATACTTTCTATCAATGAACAATAACAAGCAGGTAGGAACTTCTTTGGTTACAGTGATGCTGGATAAATTCACATTGCAATCAATTTTATATCAGTTATACCTTATACCTCTCCTGGATCACCCATGATTTCTGCCTCTATAATAGGTCTGGATCTTTTTTTTTTTAATCTTAAGATTTTATTTACTTACTTACTTATTTATTTATTTATTTATTTATTTATTTATTTATTTATTTATGAAAGAGAAAGAGAGCACAAGCAGGGAGGAGGGTCCTAGGGCAACAGAGAAGCAGACCCCTTGCTGAGCAGGGAGCCCAATGTGGGGCTTGATCCCAAGACCCTATGATCATGACCTTAGCTGAAGGCAGAGGTTTAACTGACTGAGCCAACTAGACACCCCAACAGGCCTGTATCTTGTCTAAATTTTACTTTCTTTGTCTGTCTGATGATGACAAAACATTGTTCAGTTATTATCTAGATTTCATTTCCTCTTCACATCAAACAACTTGGATGTCCTAAACTGCATTGCTGAAGTTTGGTCACACGATTTACAAACCATCCTAGAAAAAGACTGAGCAAGAGGAGATCGATCCTTCCCTTGACATAATCAGGGGAAAACACACAGACAAGACTGAATGTCCATGAAATATCCAGGGATGGGGCAGTGTCAATCTTGAGCATGATATTAATATATAATCTGCATTGATATTCTCTACTGACTTCTCAACTTACAAAGTGTTAACTGTGAATACACTATTACTATTTGTGTGAAAATTTTATCTAAAATACTAAAAAGGAATTATGCGCATGATATAAATTCTAATTACTAAGAAAAGAGTGTGGAGATCCAAGGAGCAAATACTACCACCATTGTTACTGCTAAAGGACACATAGTTAAACAAAAGGTGACAGTTTGGGTTGGAAAATTATTTAAAATAAACAGACCAAATATCCCACTGGTTGTGGATGAAATGGACAGAGATTTCTACACTGCATGGGAGCTGAGACTTCATTAACTCAAAAGGATCCTCCAAGTAAAAACCTCAATGTTTCCTATATTCAAATTCTTTTTTTTTAAAATATTTTATTTATTCGACACAGAGAAACACAGCCAGAGAGGGGACACTTTTCTGGGGGAGTCCAGTCTAAGATATCCGTTAAGCTTATGACTGTGAGCTAATAAATGAATCTGTAGAGAAAATGTTTCATTGATAAACTAAATAGAAAGCCATGATGAAATGAGAAATGTTTCTAATCAGCTTGCAGTGTAGTGCAAGGTTGATACAATTAAGAATAGATGAAATTATACATTTATACATTTATGTGGAACAGTAAGGAAGCAAGGCTTTAGTTGTTTCATTTGCACTGGAGCACCATTTCATGGACATGTCCTGGGTTGGAACTGATGATATTATGGCTGGAGGATCAGTGAATCTGGTCTTTTTACTCCAGGTGCATTGGGCTCTCTGTATTTAAGGTACCCATTACACAAATGCTTTCTTTTCCCTTTCCATATTTCTCTCTTGATTAGAAAAAATTCATTTCAATGCCACATATGTCAGGTTAGAGGACAATCAAATAAGGAAGAACCTTATTATAGTGGCAAACATCCAGGTTCTGCGTACAGCAGCAACACTGTTCTAGTCCCAACCCATTCTTTATCTTACAGTTATTTCATTGTAAGCCAGAAAAGGCTCAAATTCCTCAAGCAGGGGAAGCAACTAAATGATAATTAGTTTTTGATATATGCATACAACATTGTCCATGATTATAATAACACTAGGAATAACAATCATAGAGTCCATCAATGCATCCAAATCCCATGTCCCTCTGCTACTCTTAGCCTAGGCCCATGACAAATTCTTTCCACATACCTTGAGCTTTAGTAATCTCTCCTGAAAAAATGACACCTTGCTCTGCCAACCCCAGCATACACACAAGTGCTTCCAGGCAATGGATGCCAGCCTGTTGTAATTTTGATTCATTAAAGCGTGACTCAGACCAGCCCCCTCATTATGCTCAATTTCTAATTGCTAAGACTGGACAATTATAGACAGGAAGAAAAACCACACACTGAGATCTCTGGTGCTCAATGTCGAATGACTTTTATTGTGGTTGTGACTCCTTCTTGCTCACAATTCCTTACTCCATTCTAGCTTCCTCAGTTTTTTTGCACTATTATGTGGTTTTACTCCCAAATCCATAGCAAAAGGACATAATTCCTGAAGAAGTTTTAACATGTAAAATCTCTCCCCCTCATCTCACATCCTTTCCTGCATCACTAGCTGTTATAAACACAGTGGCTGCCATCACACAATTTTATTTATGTTGACTGACAAAGACTCAGCAAAAAGATCTCAAATCTACTTATTTCCAAATATTACTGAGAGCCCTGCATTAGCTTCCTACCATCCGGTCAACTCTGTCCTCTGTTGTCATTTCTACAGTTCCTTTCCTCTTTATAATCACTATGCCCCCTCTATTTTCTATTCCTTCTGTTATTCTGTTTCTTTTTTTTTCCCCTTTTACCATTACTATCTACCCTCCTTCACTAGTGACTAGTACATTCACTTCCTTTCCTGAAAATAAAATATGAACTTCAAAGAGGTATGAATGATCTCTCCTGTTTTAATAATTAAAGATGAATCCACCACAAAGCTCGCTCTGCTGTTCCCAGTGTCCACATTAGATCAGAAATGGCATTTTTTTTAGCCCCAAAAGAAATATATCAGAGTAGTTCCCACCCTGAAATACATGGCACAAAGCCTAGCTTTTCCCTGGAACCAGCATGTTACCAGTGGGTCTGTTTCAAAGCAAGTGTATTCAGAATATGGGAAGGAGGATTTGATAGTGTTTGATAATTCACAATTTCACAGCTAAGGAAAGGCAGCTTATTATTAAATGCAAATAAAATGAAATGAAGTCCGGCTGTCTGGGTGCAGATAGAAATTACACAAAGCCCATAAGCCACTCTGGAGATCTTAACTACTAGACAGAACAGTGCTCTGGGAGCTGCCAGCAAGCACAAATCCCTTCTTTGAAGGGGCTTGCACCCTGTATTATCTCCAGAGAAAGACTCACATTATACAGTCTGCTTGGAAAACTTAAGGTGTGACTAGAGACAGGGCAAGTACTGCCACTTCATGGAAGGCAAACATATTTTGAGGTTTAAAGTATTTCAACCTCTTTAGTTCCTACTGTTACTTTCTTCTTTTGCAGGATGGTTTCTACTGCTTACTGAAAAATTGCCAAAAGCAGCCAGAGCAAAAGGATATAAATTGCCCCCAAATATTCAAATTTATAGCATTAATATGACTGCTGCCTAATGGTCACAAGTACGAACTTGAGAACACAATAATAATTTTATATAAACAGTATTTATATAACATAACTTTGTTACATCTATTTGTATTTCAAAATAGTGAAAGTATTTCAAAGCTATGGAATTAGACATTTTTGTCCCTTTATCAATTTGACTTCAGTGCTCTAATGAACAATATTTTTGAGGAAGAACTAAAGCTAGATTTGCACAACTGAGTAATATTTGCTGTGGCCACCAGATTTATTTATGAAAAACAGTGCATTACAATTGTTATTCACTAAGTCAAAAAGCTCTAAGGCTACTTTTTGACCAGATCAAGTTCACATCATTTCTTAAGCAAGTCTATCTTTTATCATCTAATTTGAGACTTCCATACATACATTCTTAGACAGATGGGAAGATCTCATCTGTGTTTTAAGAGTTTTGTGTTCTCATTCCTGCTTCCTAGGCCTGGGATACCACTTCCTTTTGGAGCTACTGAAATTCAACACTTGCTGCTAGGCTATTTCAAATCATGTACATCTCCCTTCTCTGAGGTGTCACTGCACCTGTGTTCCCCAGGATTCATTTTGGTACCACATCATCTGCTTTGCATTGCTTATTACTTGTATGGGTCTATCTGGTCCAGCCAGTAGACTATACATTTCTAAAGAGCACAGATGGTATTTTATTTTTTAAAAAAAAGATTTTATTAATTTGACAGAGAGAAACACAGCCAGAGAGGGAACACAAGCAGGGGGAGTGAGAGAGGGAGAAGCAGGCCTCCCCCTGGGCAGGGAGCCCGATGCGGGACTCGATCTCGGGTCTCCGGGATCATGACCTGAGCTGAAGGCAGTTGTCCAACCAAGTAAGCCACCCAGGCACCCACAGATGGTATTTTAGAGTTACCATCTATCTCCTGTGGGATTTATCATTACACCCAACGTATCTGCATCCTGGACATTTTCCTTGGACTTTAGACTTCTTTATCCATCTGTCTATTCAACGAGACCGAGTCTAATAGGCAATTAAACTTAGTATATTCAAAACAAAACTCTCAATCTTTTCCTTTTACAGTCTACACCATGCATTGTTTCCACTATTTAAATTTTTGGAAGTTCCATCCTTCTAAGTTGTTCATGCTAAAATACCTTGGATTCATCTTTCTGTCATACTCCATGTCTCATATATCTGGAAATTATCTCATTTCCACCATCAGAACAAATCCAAAATACAATCACTTCTTCTACTTCCATTGTTATCACTTTTGCCAAGCCATCATCATCTCTCTCCTATTATAATACTATTAAATATTAAATATGCTAATCAGTCTCCAGCTTTCCATCCTGTACCATGCAATCCATTTTTGATATAGGAGCCTAGAGGTTCTTTGAAAATGTAAGTCCGTAATATCACTTATTTCCCCAAATCTCTCCAATGGCCTCACATTTCAGAGTTAGTATTAAAGTCTTTATAGGATATGGGTGCCTGGATGGCTCAGTGGGTTAAGCATCTGCCTTTGGTTCAGGTCATGATCCCAGAATCCTGGGATAAAACTCCATGTTGAACTTCCTGCTCAGAGGGGAGCCTGCTTCTCTTTCTCCCTCTGTTGCTCCCATGCTTGTGCTTGTTCTTTATCTCTCTGTCAAAAAATAAGTAAATGAATTTTTAAAAAAGTCTTAATAGGGTAGTGTTAACTTCTTAACAGTGATCTACAAAACCCTAGAGACATTCCACCATTTCTTTGACCTTGTCTCCTCTTTCTATCATTCACTTCACTCCTGCACACAGGCCTCCTGCCTCTTCCTCAGGTATAGCATGTAAGCTCCTAAGGGCCTTTTCACTCGCTGTTCCTTCAGCCTGGAGTGTTTTTCTCTGCTTAAATTGCACCCACATACTCCTTTGGCTATACACCTTTGGATATCCTTTTCCAATTAAGTTTTGTTCTCCATACACTCATCACTATCTAAACATACTAAAATATCTACTTATTTATTTCTAGTTATGTTCCCTCCCACTGGAATATATTAACTTCTGGTAGGTACGGATTTTTGTATGCTTTGTTCCCTGCTCTATTGCCCAGTGCTACAGGCAAGGAGTAAATGCTCAATAATTATTTTGATGTTATATGAATGAATGAACAGGCAGGCAATATAGTCCTACTAAATGCCTGAGTTCTTACTAAATGAGCACAGTATAACATAAATGGAAATTGCTCTGAACAAAATCTCATGGACAGGTACTACATGAAGAAAGCACATTTCTCCTCCACTGTGGATAGTTGTATGTTTCCATCATGACTAGGTGTGGTAGACTCCAGGCTAAACTCAACCACTGGTTACCTACATACAGGAAAAGACTGATATTCTCTTTGGCTTGAAGCGCAAATTTGTTATGATGCTTATCTTTTACCTGGGCACTTTGTATATTGTTTTATAAATTTTTCTCATGCCATCTTCTCTGTGAATATTTAACTTCTAAAATAGAGTTAACTATCTCTTCTACATAGCATTCTATATCCAGTAGCAGACTTAAGATACAGAATTGGTAAATAAAATCAGATTTTATCATCCCAAAGTTTACATTCTAGTGTAGAAAAACAAGTAAAAAACTATGATCCATAAATTTAAAATATAAAACAAAGACATAATTAGCCTTTATAATACTGCATTATAATCTTGAGCTTGACAATTATATCCTCAATATAGTAACACTGCCTAGTTAATAGTATTTTTTCAATAAATGTTCACCAAGCAAAAAGAGAGTGAGTGCTCATGGAGGAGGGAATAAATGAGAAGGGAGATGTTATGAGATGAACATGTGTGATTAAGAATGCTGTCTTATTAATTTGACTCATTATCTCATAAAACTCCATGAGAGATACAGTTTAAAGATTTTTTAATGAATAAAGAAAGAGATGGTCCTGGAACTATGTAATCCTTAAACTACATGAGAAAATTACCCAAATACTGACTGTATTTGGAGAAATTTCAGAAATGTGTACTTAAGAAGGGTGAAGAATATTTGGTAATTGCTAGTGTCTTAGACAGGGTTTTTAATTTAGAAGGTAAGCATCTTGAATATTATCTTAGTATAAAAAGAACTATTCAAGTTTTAAGTACCTATATGTGGGCGCCTGGGTGGCTCATTTGGTTAAGCGACTGTCTTCGGCTCAGGTCATGATCCTGGAGACCCAGCATCGAGTCCCACATAGGGCTGCCTGCCCAGCAGGAAGCCTGCTTCTCCCTCTCTCACTCCCCCTGCTTGTGTTCCCTCTCTGGCTGTGTTTCTCTCTGTCAAATAAAATCTTTAAAAAAAAAAAAGTACCTATATGTAACAGCATGTGCACTAGATGCTAGAAATAAATAAAACATCACTATTCTCAAGGAGGTGGCACTCTCTGCAGGGGGGGAAACAAAATGAAATAAATAAACCCAAAAGTGTTGGGCATATAAGCATTACCTAACCAAGGCTACTGGTGGTTCAGGGAAGACTTCCCAGGAGTGAAAATTGAGATAAAGACTAAAGGAAGGGTTGGAATCAGATGTTTTAAAAAGAACTGTGAAAGAGAAAATGGCACATTGGAAGAAAAGAAGATCAGTGCAGTTCAATTTCAAATGCGCTGAAAGCCAGAGAAAGGAAGAGGGGGAAGAGAAGGCAGGCAGAAAATAATTCTAAATGAGACTGGGAAATTGATAAGTAGAGGCAAGATTACAAACAGGCTGTTTATTTTTGGAAGAAATTTTAAAGAATAATAGCAAATGAGGTATTATAACAGAAGCAATGACATCATTAAAGTAGAATCACATTTAGAGAGCTCTGCCTACAGTCTGTAGAATAGATGGGAGGTACAGCACTGAGCACTGAAGCCAGTGGGAGGTTCTTTCAATGACACAAGCAAGAAATAACACAGGCCTGAGTATGGGTAGTGATGACAGGGAAGGAAAATAAAGGGATAAAGTTGAGAAATGAGAAATGTTGAAGAAATTAAATTGGCAGGAACTCACTGCAGAAAACTCTGGAAAAAGAGAAGAAACATAACAAAGCGAATAGGTTAGAATGAGAGAATAGTCCACTAGCATATGACAACCTAGCAAAACTTCAGTTGAAGATCGGTGAAGAAAGAGAGGCTTTGTCATTATGAAGGGGGATAAAAAAACCCCATAGAGTCGTAAGTAATGTGGTGGCATTGTCACTAAGCTTCCCAAAAGTCAGGTTCTCTTTCACGCCTGGCTTGCCAGCATTAGTACCACTTCCAGCCACTTCTGACCTTGTTCCTTGTAGAGAGCATATTTTTTTCCCCGAGTAAATTTTTTTTCATACTCCACTTTGATTTCTTCTGTAGTGATTTTATTAACTTTTCCTTAGGTCTCCATAATGGTTTGATCCTACTGTTTAGTCACCTGTGCATATGCACTAAGTGGGATGGACCGACAGTCAAATAGTGTCCCATCTCTACACCCTCACCTTTAGAAAGGAATAACACAAGTACAGATCCCCCAAGAGAAGACCCACTGATAGCAATGCTGTAGTTCTGCTCTAACCTTGTATTTTCCTGGGCCAACCTTGGCTGTCAGGACATCTGAGACATGTAAATGGTAAGCGCTTCTAAGAAATTATTGGTTGCTTAATATTTCTCTGTACTTAGCCACATACTGAGTATCTCAGAGCTTCCATATAACATCCAGGAAAGACTGGCTAGGTAAAAGTTTATTGGGCTGTACTCTATATCCAGAGTGATTTCTTAAATCACCCTACACCCTGCCTTGCTGATTTGATCATCCTTTTAATCCTTCAAGATTCATTTGCAATCTTGCAAAGCATACTTAACCAGGTCCCTGGCTCTTCCTTTATGCAGAATTAGGTTTTTCTTTCTCTGAATAGTTCAGAGCCCAGCAGTTCATACTAAAAATTAACTCACTATTCATGAAAAATAAACCAAGTAAAGGCTACATATGTTCTGCCATATAAAACCATATATATATAAAATATATATGTATATGTATATACATATGTGTGTATATATATGTGTGTGTATGTATACACACATTTATTATACACATTTATTAAGTTCTTCAAGTCTGTTCACTCTATAGATTGTAATCTTGAGATCAGAGGCTTAGCCTTATTATTCTGCATCCTTACTACCTAGAACTATACATGATGTAAAGTAGGTAGTTAATTTTTTCTATGAAAAGAACTAAACCACTTGCTACTCCGTGAAGAATCTTATTTCATGGTTCCATTGCCCAATATAGAAAAACCAAAATAGAAAATTCAAACACTGTCATTTTTCAATAATACACTTCACTCTCTTCATTGTGGAAAACATTTGGTGACTCATAGCCTAAATATACTGTAAAAACAGCTGATATGATGCTATTTTAAAAATATAATTATGTATTTTATTTATGATTTCACATGTTAGGGCTAAAAACAAATTCAGGCTAATATGTCTAAAGAATGAATAGACATTAGCACATCCACTCATTAAGGTACTGGCTGCCATTCTGTTATGATGACTAACCACTTCTCATTTAAGAAAGATCTTGACTCCCTGAAAACCGTCATCCTGTGAAACTGTTGACTAAGGTTAGGACTAAGTAGGAAAAGCAAAATGTCTGCACATTACTTGTACAACTTTAATTTAAAATCAGCTTATCTTAATTTCTCAATGTTCAGAAGAAATTTAACACACAAATACTCCAAGATCTTTGTTTAAAAATAAAGTCATTTTAATTGTTTTTAGAAATATCAAGATAATCGTAATATTAAATTAGTTTTCTAATTAATTATTATTCATGGACATTAAACCAAATAAAGCTGAATATATATATTTGAATATATAGGTATGCATATGCATGTGTACATATTTATATGTGTATGTGTGTACACATATATATACATCATAAGACACATATATACATAAAACTGAGATGATTTATTTACAGTAAGCATTACAATTATCTTCAATTTAAAAACATAAATCCAGGGGCACCTGGGTGGCTCAGAGCACTAAATAGGAAAAATATGCAACCAAGAATACTATATCCCACTAGTCGATCATTGAAAATAGAAGGAGAGATAAAAAGCATTCAGGACAGGGGTGCCTGGGTGGCTCAGTTGGTTAAGCGACTGCCTTCGGCTCGGGTCATGATCCCGGAGACCTGGGATCGAGTCCCACATCGGGCTCCCTGCTAGGTGGGCTCCCTGCTAGGGCTCCCTGCATATATGTTGGACTCTAGTCATGACCCAGTAGACATATGTGTGCTTTTCCTATGCAGTAAGTACATCTTCATGTTTTTCATTCATCTGATTGAAACGACTCTTATTTGCTCAGACTGCCGCATTATCATCCACCTACATTTTTTGGTTTTGATTTCTTTTTTTTTTAAGATTTATTTATTTTATTTTAGAGAGAGAGAAAAAGAGAGAGAAAATGCTGGGCAGAGAGGGGCAGAGGGGAGAATGAGTCTTAAGCTGGATCCGTGCTGAGCACAGAGCCTGACGAAGGGCTCAGTCTCATAACCCTGAGATAATGATCAGAGCTGAAGCGAAGAGTTAGATGCTCGACTGACTATGACACTCAGGGACCCCTCATCCACCTTTGTTTTGAATGGAAGCTGCCAATTCCATTACCCTAAGTCTCTTGCCTTAACTGTTAGAATGTGATCCAGATATGGACAACCACTATATCTCATTCCTCTGATCACAGTGATTGCTCCAGAAATGGCATACACCTAAGGTAAATTTGAATCAGTCTTCTCTAAGGTAGAGTGATTAAATAACTTATTGCCCAAACTAGACTTCTGAGTGTGAAAGAGTGTTATTAATAGTTATGTTGAGACAAGAGGCTTACAGTTTAATGAACAATAAATAAAGACTAATGATAACCTTCCCAGAGATTTTCCAGATGGTATTAGCATGGAAAGTTTCCTTTCCTTTATTGTTATAACTCTATAATTAGGGGTGTATGCCCAGCACTGCCAGGAACAGTGCAGTCCTTTAATATGTGAGAAAAGCCAATGAGCAACACAGAAGAAAGCACCAGAAATGAGAAAGTTAGAAATAGGGGATGGATAGAGAAAAAATAAGAGTGTACACAAGATAGAAAATTAGATTTGACTGAATCTTGAGGCCATTTTCATTCATATCTGTAGAGATAATTATTTTTTCTCAAGCTAGTCAGAGTTGGGTTTTCTTACCTGCATATCTCTGAATAAATGATGAATTGGAGGACATCTAGCTCAACTCCCTTATCTTATAGGTGAGGAGCCTGAAGCCCACACAGGTTAAATTACTTAACCAAGGGTCCAAAATATTTACAAGTAGACATATAACTCTGGTAATTGTCTTTCTTTCCATTTCTTTTTATAGATGTAACATTGCTTCTATTTACTATAGATAGTAATTAGATCTATAATTATAGTAAATTACATAGATAGTAAAATTACTATAGATAGTAAAAAGATTATATATATAATTATAGTAAATTATACAGATAATAAAATTACTATAGATAGTAAAAAGATCTATAATTACAAATTATGATTTTATTCTTTCATGTTATTCATATACTCACCATAAGAGAAATATATATCTCCATTAAAGAAAACTTGATACCTTTCCCAAATCCTTCATCCAATGAAAATTTAATAAATTCTTCTACACTTAATAACAGATAAATAAATGCAATTCAGTACTTCATGGCCCATCTCTAATGAGTTTCCTTTGTAATGACAAAAATGGATAAGAAACCAATAATTGCTATACCTGTATACCAATGGGTAAATTTTCATTATAATTTTTTTTCCTTTTTTCCCTTTTTTTTCCCTTTTTTCATTATAAATTTTGATGCCCCTAAATACCCATACTTCTGCAAGGATTAACTATGTGCATATGTGAATTATTATAAAATTATAATGACAATAGTGCTGTCTGGGTGGCTCATTTGGTTAAGTGTCTGCCTTCAGATCAGGTCTTGAGGTCAAGGTCTTAGGGTCAAGAATTGCACTGGGTTTTCTGTTCAGTGAGGAGTCTGCTTCTCCCTCTGTAGTCTCCCTCCCTCTCTTTCTCTCACAGAAATAAGTAAATAAATAAATAAATAAATAAAACCTCTAAAAAAAATTATAGCAAGAACAACCAGTCTCCTAGAGATAATATGCTCATTTGAAAGGTGAAAGACATTTCATCTAAGGAATAGCATTTTAGGAAGGTTCTAGAGACATGAAACATCTAATAGAATGAAATCTTCATGACGACTGACACCATTTCCATCTTAAAAACTTCTGTCATAAAAGGTAGAAATACAGACTGGAGAATCATCCTTGAATGAATAGTAATAGCAGGGGAAGCCAGGTGGGTTACACATGGGAAGCAAATTCTTTTTTAAAAGGGAGTCTATACCTAATTCAATCAGGACAGCCACTGAAGAGCCACAGGGCAGTGGAGCTGAGATGAAGGACTGGTCAAGAAGATCACGAGCAGCTGAGCAGTGGGAGCAAGGAGTAATGGATTTGAATCCCCTAATGAATCACTATGAGTACATTGAGACACCTAGTTATGCACCCTAGAATTTCCTTTCGTGATTCATGTTTATTGAATAAGTATCTGCCAATAAGGCTTAGATTAATCTGGAAAACACTGTTTATTTTCAAAGGCTATTTAAAAAAGTCCTTGGTGGGGTGGTGTCTGGGTGGCTCATTCAGTTAAGCAATTGGCTCCTGGTTTGGGCTCAGGTCATGATCTCAGGGTTGTGAAATCAAACCCCACATGGGGCTCCTAGATCAGTGTGGAGTCTGCTTGAGATTCTCTCTTCCTCTCAATCTCCTCCTGCTCCTGTGTGTGCGGGCTCTCTCTCTCTCTCTCCCAAATAAATAAATAAATCTTGAAAAAAAATTCCTTATTACAAATCAAACCAACTTACAACCTGGAGATCATACATTAACCAAGTCCACATTAATAAAATCTAGCTAAAAGCCCAATTAAATAATTCTGTGTGCTCTCAAAAATTTACAGCTTGGATATATACAGGCTTATTATTTTACATATTTTCTAAAGATTGACATAGTGAATGTCTCCCAAATGTGATTAGTTAACAATATGAAAAAAGTCAAAATTTAAGGTTGATTTAGAATCATTTACATGTTAAAAATAAGAGCTTTACAAAAAAAACTTTCCCCCCCTAATGTTTTAATTCACAGTTCAAAAACAAGCAAACGAATGGTAAAGAGTTCATTTGAAATCTTACTACAGATTTTTTTTTTAAGATTTTATTTATTTGACAGTGAGAAACACAGCTAGAGAGGAACACAAGCAGGGAAAGTGAGAGAGGGAGAAGCAGGCTTCCCGCGGAGCAGGGAGCCCGATGCGGGGCTCGATCCCAGGTCTCCGATCCCGGGTCTCCAGGATCATGACCTGAGCCAAGGCAGTGGCCCCCTTACTACAGATTTTTAATAGCAAGAGTGAATATGAGTATTCTATGAGTTCCATGATATTAATTATAAATTTTAGATTCCATTCCTACAAAATCAAATTTAAGGATCTCATTCTTAAAATAGTGAAAGCTGAAATTCTATTTTTAATGTTTCAGACAATATTAACTTCTGTTTTCCCTACTGGTTTCTAATAAAGAAAAATATGTCCACATATTACTAGACATAATTGGCTTGCATAGATGGTCATTTTAAACTCCTTGAGGACAGTTCCTGGTTACTTGCATTGTGCCTTACAAAACATATGCATAGAAAACATGTGATATTAATTGATGGATGAATAATGTATGAGCACATACAAATAAGTTGTGTAGGTGAAGGAAGACATGCTTACATTATTATTACAAAGATAATGATAATGGTGATAAGGACTATGATGATAGCCACACTGTATCTCTATAGATCATAAAAGAAATACTCTAACTTAATTGAATAAAATATACTTTTCTACTTCTCATCAGCTGAGCTCAGAGAGATGACATGATTCCAAGGATGAAACAAATTTGTCTTTGTTAGATTAAATATCAAAAGCCATGCTTAAAATAAAAGGAGGACTATAGGTCATTCTTTTTCCTAGAAATTTTCTTCTTATTGTCTTGTGTATAGTATTCAAACATATGGCAAATCTATTTCTCTCCCTTTAAATGCCTCATCCTCTAGTATCCACGGCTGGTATAACAGTGCAACTCGGGACTTTAGATATAACACTACAAAAACAAAGGTTTATTACTGGGAAATAGCAATAAGAACAGATACAGATAATTTTATTCGGAGCTAGGAGTTTTTATTTAAATTGGACTAGGTAGTAGAAAAAAATGGATTTACTTCTTAGAGGTAGGTAGCTCAAAAAGACTCAAAGAACAAGCTTAGGCAAGTGGTGCTGACCACAAAATTTCTGTGAATGGGAGGCCAGAGTAATGTCCCACTCTTAATAACAGGGCTGTCTGGATTGCAGTTTGGGGGTGTCTTATATCCTATTATATTACACTATCAAAATTGCAGGAATTGCAGATACTATACCATTACCTTCTAGACAGACAAGCTACTAAATTATTTGTATGGAGAAGATGAGCCATTTACTTATCGTCCTGATATGGGAAGATGATAGATGGGGACTGTCTGGGAGACAGACAGTGGTGGGGACTTCTCTGTCTAGATTGCAAAAGTGCCCCTCCGAGATGTCTTATCTGACTGACACACTGATAGTAACAAACACATCAGCAATATAAAATGTTTCTAATAGGATAAATAATTGGAAAGGAGGTGTTATGTCTTGACTTTAAATGAACAAGTAAAGAACATGCAAAACAACTCCAATAAATAAGCACTGTCTGTGATCAACAAGAGTGCTAAGTATAAGAGGAAAATTTTTAATGAGTCTCAAATATTTAGATCTATAAGGCACAAAAGAAATAACATTGATTAATCATTTCCACCACCCTCAGGTGAAGATACTAAATCTACAGATATTGAAAGCTATACAAAATCATGTAGTTAGTTAAAAACTGAGAAGGAAGAGAATCCATCCTTCTGATCCGTCAAGAGGGATGTGTGCGAACTAAAGTGTGGAGATCAGAAAGAAATGCATAAAGTTGGATAAACTAGAGACAATTAAAATTAAAATTTATTACTGGTGTCCTAGTCTAGAAAATTATCTGGACCCTTGGGCAAAACTTCATGGGACTTCTAGAGTTGTCCTACATTCACTTTGCTGCAAATCCAAATATGATTTTCCCACAGCAGTTAAATTTTTAACTCTTTTTATACTTTTTTTTATTTTTGGCTAAAATCCAGAAATATACATCTACTAAAAAAAAAAGGTCAACAAAAGACATGGTATCCAAAATTCTTTCCTTCTTGGAATAATCATTTACTTGAAGTTTAGGACATTCTGAAGATGTATTGCATAATGAAGCTATAGAGGCCACAAATACCAATGATGGATAAAATAATATACAAAGATATGTATGTAAACCCTCAGCTCTTTCTATGCCTTGGAACTCACACTCTATACACAGGTTAAAGTAAATAATATAAAGTATAGCCTAGAATGAATAAGTGGCATCAACGAGTTATCAGCTTTAAATTCTTAGAGGCATGGCTTTCTTTCAGGATGAATGGTATTATTATGAGTCATTTTTTTGTTATTTCCTTCCTGATTATGCTTCACAAAAGTCCCATATTACTCCACTGGCATATATTTACTTCCTGCCTTTCCTATTTTTATTGATATTTAAATCAAATTATTCCACTTTATCTTCCCATTTCTCTGCATCTTCTTCTCATTCTTTGATTAGGAGTTGTGTAGCAAAAGTCCACTACTGCAAAAGACAGGAAAAATGGAAAACTCAAAAAGCATTCATTTTTCTTTTCTAAACGCCTACCTCTTCCTGTCTCCTTCTACTCTGCACACCTATAATAAAGAGTGGAAACTAAAATAAATGATCATTGTTTGATAGACATTAGGTGAAAAAAAAAGAAAAATGGAGATTGAGAGTAAAGATTAACATATAGAGCAGTAGAATACATAAGTGTAAAGAAAAGCAAGATGAAGATTATAAAGAGGTAAAAAAGGGAAAAGACAGTTATAAGAAGTTATGGGGGGAAGGATATACAGAAAGAACAAGACAAGTGATGGCTCTTTTTAGTAATTCTTAAGCCACCTGTCTTTGATTCTCAAAGCATCTGCCATAAAAGTATGACAAAAAATTAACTTTCTGCCTTAACCAATTGATTTTTTATTTAAATTTCAAGTTCTTTAAAAAGACAGATAAAAAAGTAGTCACGCATATCTGTCTGTAAAGGGAACACACAGTACATTCCCATCAGTTCATCATCCATTCATGTATCCCTCTCCCTATTCATCTTCCATCTAACTTGTCTACACCGGTGCATTATTTATGTATGTGTCTTCCCAACCATGCATCCATCAAACACCTATGTGAAGCAGATATAGAGGGGAGACTATTTTGAATGAAACAGAAATAGCTTTACTATTTGATGCAGAAATATGAAAAGTAATTAAAATTAAAGTCAAATTTAAAAGACCTTCGTCTACAACAACTGATGACCCTTACTTGAATCTCAATATTGAATACCGTAAATATTAAATAATCATTCTCAATGGTAGCAAACCTTTGAGGAACCCCTATGTTATTTATTGGTTTGGTTTGGTTTTCCCAGGAGGGATACAAAAAGTTTATATTCTCTATATCCAGGTTTTTGCAAGAGAGGCTTACATTATGATAAATGTATAACTATAGCCTAAGGATTTGCAGGAAAGCAAATGGTGACTTGTGAAGGGAAGTCTGAGCTGTTCAATCTTAGGCTATTGTTATTTATTGTTCATGTAATACTCTTATTACTGTGGTACATGATTTGCATGCTTGATTTGCCCTGTCATGTAATTTGATGAATTTTCATGCCAGGATCTATAAATTGAGCATGACAGGAACAATCCAGAGGCCAGTGCCTACTAAGCCCAGCTTCCCAGGTGGCCACAGATAGTATTCATTTATTCATTCTTAACTCCAGATATAACTATCATTCAATAGGGAAACTCAAAAAAAAAAAAAATAGGGAAACTCATTCTAGGGACACTCTCCTAAACCACAAACTTCTAGGAACAAAATTAGACTGTAAACAAGTCTTTTTTTAAAAGAAAATATTTGATGCAATATTAAAACATACTATTATATGAGCCACAGTAGACAAGAAGATAAATATCAGAGCCTGAAGTAAATTTATTGAGGAATAACCTTTAAGGTAACCATCATACAAACTGCTTGTCATAAAATAGAGACAAAACATGCACTCTGAGAAATACATTCTTAGAAAAAATTTTAAAGAAAAACACCAAATAATATTCATGTTTTCCTTCTTTACACATATCTGTATTATTTAATTTTTACATAGTAAGTGTATACTGTTTATCACTGAAAAATGATTTATATAAAAAGTTACACTTGTAAAATAGTAAACAATAATGTAAGTCAATAAATGGATGGATGAGACATCAATACTACATGTTTGTTTTACAAAGGCAGAATGATTTTTTTTCCTTTGGAGAAATTCAACTAAACTAGAATTTTATTTAACTCAGACAACCCTACAATGTGTAACTTTTAAAAACAAAATCTGAATCGGGAAGGATATTTAGCATCTTTTTTTGATATTTTATATTGAGAAAATGCAGAGGGCATTGAGTTTTTCTCCCTATGAATTCAATCACACCTCAATGACTAATACAGACTTTATTTAATGTTAAACATCCTGAGAAGCTTCCTATCTTGACTATGGGCATTGCAAAAAATAGGCGTGGCAAAAATAGACATGCAATCCTCACAGTCATGATGCATGATAGATATTATTTTCCCTTCATTTATGAGCTCAGAGAGGTTAAAAAAATTGTACAACATCTCACAGATAGTTAAGTGGCTGAGTCAATCAACTCCAAAGTCAATGTCCATCACACCAGCAGCATAACTGTATAAAAGCATAACAACAGGCCGTTTGAAAATAAGTAGCTTACAGAGTCTCAGATATGTAATGCCTATAGAAGCATAAATCCTTTTTTGCTTTAGTTGTAAATAAAGTCTTTTTCACAGAGAATTCTTCCTTAAGTATGTGGTCCAGTGACTACTCAGACAGACCATAGTCAGGAGACATATATTCTATTCCCAGGACTGGAACTGAGTCATATCCCATTGCAGAAATGGGAAAAATAAAGTATTCTGCCATTCTTCTACATTGGTTTCTCCATCTGCACACCAGAGATCATATGTGACCTTGCTCCCTTGGAGATATTTTTAGGAGCTCTAATGAGTTTTCATGTGTAAAGTACTTCAGATTTCTTGGATGAGAGATGCTTTTACGTACAAAGCTTTAGGTTATCATCGACATTGTTACGAGACACAGTAAAAGCTTAACCACCAGCTGTTTGTTTAAGCATTTTCCCTCTGGATCCTTCAGGCACAATGTAAGACAGGTGTGGGCAAAGCATAGTTTTCAGGTCAAGTTTGGTGTAAAGGCACTTTACAGTGACCTCGGCCATCTTCCCCTTTACTGATGAGCAATACCTCAGGGAAATAAAACAACTCTTTATATAGTAGTTTTGTTTTGTTTTTTTTTTTTTTAAAGCAGCACCAGGAAGCTGCTTTGCATGCTGGGGTCTGTAGTTTTCAATTATCGTGTCTCCTTTTAAAGATGCAAGTCGAAGTCATCTGCTCCAATTTACACCTATGGGAAACTTCCCTGGTAACCTGGGAAACTAGAAAAGTAAAATCAGCCCTCTCCATTCTACCTTTCAGACATAGCACTAATTAAGACTGGAAGGGTGAGCAGGAGATCCATTGTTATGCTGATGCCAGCTCTGAAACATTTTTCCTGCCATCATTTAATTACTCCGTATTAATATATAAATACAGGGAGACAACCAAAGATGAGGTAGGTAGAGAAAAAGCTGTGCTTAGTTAATTATTAATTACTTGGAATTTTCACAATGGGGCATTAACATCTTGGCCTTTTAAATGGTAATAAACAGCAGACATATGTCTAATTAAGGAGCTGTAAATGCTTTGGAGGAGCTGAATGGGAGGAGAAACACACTTATTTACAGACCTATTCTGAATAAAAGAGAGAGTTATTGGTGTGTTTAAATCCAGCTCTCATGTATTTCCTCAAATCCCCAGTTCTCTCTGCCTTCTCTGCCAGGGCATTTGCCACTGGTGCCAAGGGGAAGAGGACTCATGGATTTTTTAAATGGTCTCTTTCGAGAATAGTCTCTGATGGGGCCCCTGGGTGGCTCAGTCGTTGGACTTCTGCCTTCAGCTCAGGTCATGATCCTAGAGTCCTGTGATCGAGCCCCGCATTGGGCTCCCTGCTCAGCAGGAAGCCTGCTTCTCCCTCTCTCGCTCCCCCTGCTTATGTTCCCTCTCTAGCTGTGTTTCTCTCTGTCAAATGGATAAATAAAATCTGAAGAAGACGTAGACGAAGACGAAGACGAAGACGAAGACGAAGACGAAGACGAAGACGAAGAAGAAGAAGAACCATCTCTGACTGGACCTCAGGTGAATCTCACTTTCCAAACTTTCCTGAGTTTTCATTATTAGGATACAATTTTCATCACATTGAGACAATTTCTCCTGTGTCTGTTGCTAAATTTCCATATAATACCAAAATGAAAACTCTAAGTAATAGGATTCTTAGCCGTCTTCATAGACTGTTCCACTGAATGGAAAGAACAGATCTTTTCTTCTCAATAAGACCCTTGCTCCTTTGTCCCCACCAACAGAGGCTGACTCAGATATCACTAAGAGGAGATTACAGGAGGGGATTTCACACAAAGGCTTCCAGTGTCATGACATTCCATGCACTCTGGCAGAGCTGAGGGACACTGCAGAGCAGGAGACTTAGTGTGAAAGGAAGCTTCTTGAACCTTCCATCACCCTCTGGAATTCACCTCTGAAACTGCTGGTGTGTAAAATCTTTGCAGGATTACCAAATTAGTCTTTCTGATCTGTTCTTAACTGTTTTTCAAACCAAAACTTAGAGCAAAATTAATGTCACAGCAAAATAAAATGGGATCAGACAAGTGCACAACAGAAGTTGCCGTTTAGCCCATCTGAGGAATTCTGTGCCAATTCCCTATTCACATCAGCTATCCTCTCTTGACTCTCTATCCTCCAAGGTTGGTCAACCTGCTGGGAGAAATGGAGTTTTCTTAAGCCTTTTCTTCCCTAGTCTAACCTGTACTTCTAAAAAATGAGGAGAAAATGTTTTATAATGACTTTCTCAATTTATCACCTTCCTTCTAGCGGTGGCTCTCCCCCCCACATAGCTGCTTTATCCTTCCAGGCCATAGGTGCCTGGCTATAAGGTTTTCCTGAAAATGTTATTACCACTAAATCTGCTACCCTGGAACCATTCCTTCAGAGGGATTTGGTTGGACACAACTAGAAGTCCCAATTATTCATGTATGATTATACTGCCCAACAGCCAGAATGGAGATGAAATGAACAGGGAAACAACATGGTGGTTTATACTAAGTTTAAAAGATCCACTCTGTAGGAAAAGTTCCAGAGGATTCTCTTGGCTCTGCCTGCCTAGAACTCCCTTAGGGTATAAGGTCCTAATATTGTAGTCTCCCACATTAATGGCATTGCAAATACTTGTTTTATTGATGTGTTTTTCCACATCTCTAGCAAATCATTTGAACTCTCGTCCTCCTTTATAGGAAATGTTTGAGAAACCAAGGACCTGTCTCAGTAAGAAACAAGCTTCTAACAATTTTTTAAATATGTATTTATTTGAGAGAGAGAGAGCACACACTCCAGTGGAGGAGGGAGAGACAGAGGGAGACAATTTTCAAGCACACTTGCCCCTCAGCAAAGAGCTCAACATGGGCTCAGTCACACCACCCATCAGATCATGACCTGAGTTGAAACCAAAAGGTGGACCCTTAACCAACTGAGCCACCCGGAAAGACTATATATACTAGTTTTTACAGATATTCTAAGTAATCATTAAAATATTTATACAAGATATTCAAATGCTTTCCCCATGTGTTTATGTGCCGTCTTACTTGCTTGTATAAAGGATGAAGAGGTTTAATCTAATTGCTCCTAGATTAGATATTTGACTGAACCAAATAATTTGGTCACTATTAAGAAGGTTACTGTACTCTAAATTGGATCAATGCTGATATCCTGCATTTTCTCCTCCCCTGCTTCCCAAATCCATTTACCAAGTAAGAGAGAAGCCACTCTGCAATGAAGACTCTAAGTACAAATGACTCACAGATGAAAGTTTCAGGCATCAATTGCAGCTGAGGGTCTTTGGTAAGTAAGCACAGAAAAATTCAAGAGGATGTCCAATGAAAGAGGCAAAGGTCTCCATAGCAAACTCGAGGCTCCAGTCTACACAGGCTGATTCATGAAAACAATAACTTGCTTAATCTCAAGGGAAAAAAAAAAAAGAAAGAAAGAAAAGAAAAAAACCCACAGGAAACAGATTTGAAAGTAGTCCTTTTTTGTTCCTTTATACAACACGCATGTAAGTAATATTTACATAATTCTAAAAGATGTAAAAAATAAAGCAGTTAGGGAAAGGGGGATGGGGTAAAAAAATTCAAAAAAAGAATGTACATTATTCTTTTTAAAGATAAATTTCTTCACCTTTTAAACATAATTGTCTGAAAAAAGTATTCCCTTTATTGTTTGATTTACACAATTGTGAAATGATTATAATAGGTTCAGCCAATATTCATCTGTAGTTACAGTAAAAAGAAAAAAATGAAGAAAATTATTTTGATGAAATCTCATAAGATATCCTATCTTAACAACTTTCCTATATATTACACCAGTATTAGCTAGAGTCACTATGTTGTATATTACATCCTTATTACTTATTTTTTTATAACTGGAAGATTATATCTCGAATATCCCCTACCTACCTCTACTACCCCCTCCCCCAACACTCCACCTCTTACTACTCCAAGCCTGATTTTTCTGAGTTTATTTTTGCTTTTTTTTTTTTTTGAGATTCTACATGTAACTGAGATCATGCACCATTTGTCTTTCTCTGACTTATTTCACTTAACACAATGCTTTAAGAATTATCCATGTTATAAATAGTAGGATTTCCTCTTTTTTAAAGGCTGAATGATATACCACTTCTTAATCCATACATCCATTGATGGACTTAGGTCATTTCCATGTCTTGGCTATTGTAAATAAATGCCGCTGTGACGATGGGGGTGCAGATATCTTTTTGAGTTAACATTTTCATTTCCTTTGGATATATTCCCAGAGACAGAATTGCTGGATCACATATACTGTTAATTTTTGAAGGCCCCCCATACTGTTTTCCATAGTATTTATGTCAATAAATTATAAAAAAAATTCCACAAACAGTGCACAAGTTTCCCTTTTCAACACACTGATGACAAAATCTCTCATCTTTTTGATGATGACTATTTTCTAACAGACATGAGGTGTTATCTCATTGTGGTTTTAATTTGTATTGCTTTAGTGACTAGTGAAGTTAAGCATCTTTTCATGTACCTGTTGGTCTTTCATATATCTTCCTTGGAAAATTTCTATTCAGGTCTTCTGCCCATTCTTCAATTGAGTTATTTATTCTGTTTTTGTTTTGCTTATTTGTTTGCTGTTGAGTTATGTGAATTCTTTATATATTTTGGATATTAACCCCTTATTAGACACATGGTTTGCAAATGTTTTCCCATTCTGAAAGTTGTCTTTTTACTTTGCTGATGTTTTTTTCTGTTGTGCAGAAGCTTTTCAGTTGGATGTACTCCCATTTATTCACTTTTTTATTTTGTTACTTGTACCAAAAAATCATTACCAAGGCCTGTGTCAAGGAACTTTATTCCTATGCTTTCTTTTAGAAGTTTCATAATTTCAGGTCTTATGTTAAAGTCCTTAATTCAAGCTATTTTTTGTGTGTAATGTAACATATGGGTAGAGTTTCATTCTTTTACATGTAAATATTCAATTATCCCAGCATCATTTATTGAAAAGACTTTCTTTTCTCCATTAAATATTTTTGGTTCCCCTGTCAAATATCAGTTGACCATACATGCTTAGGTTTATTTCTGGTCTCCTGATTCTGTTCCTTTGATCTGTTCATTTTTATATCAGTACTATACTGTCTTGATGACTGTAGCTTCATAACTTAGTTTGAAATCAGAAAATATGAGGCCCCCCACTATTTCTCCTTTCTCAGATTTTTTTTGGGGGGGAGGCTATTTAAGGTCTTTTGGGGTTACATAGAAAACTTAGAAGTGATTTTTTCTACTTAAAAAAATTCCATTGGGAGTTTGATTGACATTGTATTAAATCTGTGAATGACTTTTGGTATTACTTACCTTTCAGCAATATTAATTATTCTAATCCAAGAACACAGACTATCTTTCCATTTATTTTTCTTCTTCAGTAAATTTCATTAATATCATATAGTTTCCAGAGTAAGGATTTTTCACTTCCTTAGTTAACTTTACTCCTAAGCATTTTGTTTTGTTTTGTTTTTTTGCCAAAAAACTGTGAATAGGAAAAATTTTTCTTTTTCAAAAAAATTGTTGTTAGTGTATAGAAACACTACTTATTTTTGTATATTAATTTTGTATCCTGCAAATTCACTAAATCCAGTAATTAGATCTTGTTTTTTTTACTTGAGTCTCTATGATTTTCTATATATGAAATGATTTCCTCTGTAAAGATAAATAAACAATTTTACTTTTTTCTTTAGAGTTCCTAATACATTTTATATTTTTTCCTTGTTTGATTGTTCTAGCTAGGACTTCTAGTACTATGTTGAATAGGAGTAGAATAGGCACCCTTGTCTTGTTCCTGATATTAAAGAAGGCTTTCTATCTTTCAACATTACGTATGACATTAGCTGTTGACTTAAAATATATGGGCTTTATTATGTTCAGATATGTTCCTTCTATGCACAATTTGTTAAAAATTTTTATTATGAATGCATGTTGAATTTTGCCGACTGCTTTCTGTGTGCCTACTAACATGATCATACAATGTTTTTCTTTCATTCGTCTAATGTGATGTATCATACTAATTGATTCGCATATTTGTTGAACCATCTTGCATGTCAGGGATAAATCCCACTTGATCATGGTGTAAGATCCTTTTATTGCATTGCTGAATTTGGTCTGCTAGTACTTTATTGTTAATTTTTGCATCTATATTCATCAGGGATATTGACCTATATTTTTCACTTCTACTAGTCTCCTTTTCTGGTTTTGGTATCAGAATACTGCTGGCACTGTCAACTGAATTTGGGAGTACTGCTTTCTGTTAGATCTTTTGGAAGAATTTGAGGATTCGTGTTAATTCTTGATATGTTTGGTAAAATTCACCAATGCAGCCACCTGCTCCTGAGCTTTATTTCCATGGCAGATTTTTGATTACTGATTCAATCTCCTTACTAGTAACTAATCTATTCAAATTTTCTATCACTTCCTGATTCAGTCTTGATAAGCCATATATTTGTAAGAACTTTTTCTGTTTCTTTCAGGTTGTCCAGTTTGCTGGCATAGAGTTGTTCATAGTAGCCTCCTATGATCTTTTGAATTTCTGTAATGATCATTGGAGTGTTTCCTTTCCCATTTATAATTTTGTTGATCTGGGTATTTTCCCTTTAACCATGGTTAGTAGAACTAAGGGTCTGTCCATTTTGTTTGTCTTTTCATAGAATCATTTCTTAGTCTGGTTAATCTTTTCTATTGCTTTTCTGTTCTTTACCTCATTTATTTCTACTCTAATCTTTATTATTTCCTTTCTTATGCTAACTTTGGGCCCAGTTTGTTCTTTTTCTAGTTTCTTAAGGCATACAGTTAGGGTGTTTATTTCGGATCTTTCTTGCTTCTTAATGTAGGTGTTCATTGCTATGAACTCCCCACTTACAACTGCTTTTGTTGCATCTCGTAAGTTCTGGTGTCTTGTGGCTCCATTTTCATTTGTCTCAAGAAACATTTTCTATTTCTGCTTTCATTTCTTCTTTGATTACTGACTGTTCAAGAAAGTGTTTTTAATTTCCATGTTTTCATCAATTTTCCAATTTTCCTCCTGTTATTAATTTCTGCTTTCATGCCAATGTAGTCAGAGAACATAATGTATATAATTTCAATCTCCTTGAATTTACTAAGACTTTTTTATGCCCTAACATATGATTTATCCTAAAAAATGTCCATGTGCACTTGAGAAGAGTCTATATTCTGCTCTTGTTGGAGAGTACCTTCTGTTTATGTCTGTTTGGTCCAGTGGTCTACAGTGTTGTTCAAATGGACTATTTCCTTATTTATTCTGGGCCTAGATAATCTATATTGTTGAGGTACTTTAAAACCTAACTATTATTGTATTGATCTTTGTTTCTCTTCTTAGCTCTGTTAATCTTTGTTTTATATTTTTGGTACTCCAATATTGTGTGCATATTTGAAATCATTCTATCTCCTTGATTTATTGGCTCCTTTATCATTAGATGATGGCCTTCTCTGTCCCTTTTTTACCATTTTTAGCTTAAAGTCTATTTTGCTTATTTTGGTTTGCTTGAGATGTATTTTTTCATCTCTTCATTCTTAGTCTGTGTATGTCTTTAAGGTTAAACTGAGTCTACTGAGGGAAGCAGATCCTTGGATTTAGGTTTGTTTGTTTGTTTTAATCCATTCAATCATTTTTTGTCTTTTAATTATAGAATTTAATCTATTTACATTTAAAGTAATTATTGATAGGTAAGGGCTTACTGTTACCATTTTAATTGTTTTCTGATTATACTGTAGCTCCTCTGTGGAGGTCTCTTATCCTATTGTCTTTTGTTGTGATTTCATGTATTTTAGTATTGGTATCTTTCTCTTCTTTATCATACTGTTTTGTGTAATTACTACAAGATTTTCCTTTGTGGTTACTATGAAGCTAACATAAAATATTTTAAATTTATAAGTTGATTGGGGCACCTGGGTGGCTCAGTTGGCTGGGCGACTGCCTTCGGCTCAGATCATGATCCCGGAGACTCGGGATGGAGTCCCACATCAGGCTCCCTGCTTGGCGGGAAGCCTGCTTCTCCCTCTCTCACTCCCCCTGCTTGTGTTCCCTCTCTGGCTGTGTTTCTCTCTGTCAAATAAATAAAATCTTTAAAAAAAAATTATAAGTTGATAACAACTTAGTTTTAATAGAATTTGCAAACTTTATACTTTTACTTCTCACATTTATTTCTATCACAAAATACATTTTTGTATTACCTAATAATAGATCATTAGAGTTATGATTATTTTTGCTATATCCTTTTTTTAACTTTCAAATTAGAGTTATAAATGAGTTATGTACCACCATTACCATATTGCAGAACTATGACTATATATTTACCAATACCACTGACATTTATACTGATACTATCTTATATTTTTATTAACTAGCATTCTTTTACTTCTACACAAAACAAAATAAAATAAAAAAAACTCCCTTTACCATTTCTTGTAAGATAGCTCTGATGGTAATGAACTCTCTCAGTTTTTATTTATTCAGGAAAGTATTTATACCTTCATCGTTTCTAAAGGACAGCTTCATTGGGTATGTCACTGGTTGACAAGTATTTTCTTTCAATACTTTGAATATGTCAGTTCATTCTTAAGTGACTTCATTCTCTCCTTGCCTAAAAAGCCATTATTGAAAAATCTGCCCACAGTTTATGGAGGTTTCCTTGTGCATAACTTTTTTTTTTTTTCCCTGCCCTTAAAATTCTTTGTTTTTGACTTCTGACTTTTCTTGGATATTAAATTCTGATAATTTAATTATAATGTAACTTTATTCTGGTTTCACCTCTTTGGGTTTCTTTGGGCTTATGGATCTGGATATTCATTTCTCTTCCAGCTTCAGAATGTTTTCTTCCATTATTACTTACAATATTCTGTCCCTTTCTGTTTTTCTTTTCCATCTGAAATTCTAATGTGAATACAGTTCCTTTTCATTATGTCCCATAATTCCCATGGGCTTTCTTCATTCTTTTTTTCTTTTTGCTCCTCTGACTGGGTAATATCTAATGTCCTATCCTCTGGGCCACTGATTCTTTCTTCTGCATCGTTGAGTCTACTTTTGGAAATACTCTATTGAATTTTTCACTTCAGTTATTGTATTTTTTCAACCATAGAATTTCTGACGGGATTCTGGTTTGGTTGGATTCTTAGATTTTGTGTGTGTGTGTGTGTGTGTGTGGCAGTGGTGGTTTTGTTGTTGTTGTTATTTTATGTTTACTATTTCCTTGTCAATTTTCTTGGTTTTTTTGTTCATGCACTGTATTCCTAATTTTGTTTAATTATTTGTCTGGGTTTTCTTGTAGTTTACTAATCTTCTTTCCTTTTTTGCTTTAAATGAATTCTTTGAGGCACCTGGGTGGTTCAGTTAAGTGTCTGCTTTCAGCTCTGGTCATGATCCCAGGGTCCTGGGATCAAGCCCAGCATTGGGCTCCCTGCTCAGTGGGGAGTCTGCTTTTCCCTTTTCCTCTGCTGCTTTCCCTGCTTATAATCTCTTATGCTCTCTTTGTCAAATAAAGAAATAAAATATTCTAAAAAATACTAAAATGAATTATTTGACAGTTCATATATCTCCATTTCTTTAGGATCAGTTATTGGAGCTTTACTAGTTTCCTTTTGTGTGTCATATTTACATGATTTTTTGTAATTCTTGATTCCTTACAATGGACTCTGAGCATTTGAGTTATTGGTCTCTTCCTCCAGACTTGACATGTTTGTTTTAGCAGAGACAATTCTACATCAAACAGCTTAGTTTGGGTTTCTGGGTGTGTGTACTGGCCATGTCCTTGGGCAGGTCGGGCCTGCTATTACTATGGTCTATTTTTGGGTGAGGAAATTGTTCAAGCTCTGAGGAGAGGAATGGGAGGATGTGCCACTGGCTGAGAACAGGTGGGTAGGATTGCTGGTTTAGTTTCTTACCCAAGTGAGGCTATAGTATTGGCTCCACCATTGCCTGGATTCTCCAGCTAGACTTACTAAATGGTAGGAAATGGGTATTATACTCAGTAGAGGAAGCTATGAATTAGCTCCCTTGCCTGGCACGGCATCAAGATGGGACCCAGAGCCCGAACATCTTATTGTTTGGGGACCCAAATCAGACCAGCATGTACACTGAATTCCCTGGCCAGGTGAGGCCATTGGTTTTGCTCTGCAGACTGGGGAAGTCACACGCTATGCTCTCTGCCCAAGTGACACTGTACATAGGGCTGCTGAATGGGTGAGGCAGCTTCACATGTGCTCTAGTTAGGTTCTCTGATCCAATAGGCTGAAGGCTGTATTCAGCAATTAGTGATGCTATCTATTGGTTTCCCTACTTAGGTGCAGTGAGAAAAGCAGCTCTAAAGTCAGGAAAGATCTTTGTTTGTTGTATTAACTCAAGTTGACCTACAATTGAGCAGGAACACTGGCTTTGTTCTGTAAACTATCAGCTCTGCCTCCCTATCTCTCAGCTCAAGAGCTGGTGAACCATACAGCTTCCAAAAGTTCTCTCTAGCCCTTCTGGTCAGATGGGGCCAGAAAATACCCTCCACAGTGGGCAGGGTGGTCACATCTCCCTTGCCTCGGAAGAAGAGAGAGGGCCCACTTCGGGCTAACTCCAGTTCCCCATATAGGCTCTCTGGCTGGTAGGCCAGGATTCTTAGCCCTGGCTATGATTTAATCCTCCCTGCCAGTGTGTAACACAGGAAATCTC
>PITA01017102.1:0-44350 GCA_004023965.1 Spilogale gracilis | reverse complement strand
GGTGTACCTAATGCCCTGCGACTCAGGAGGTTTGCTCTTCTGGCTGGTGAGCACCATGCTGTGCAACAGGTGGGCTGTTAGTCCTTTCATGTGCTTCAGTCACTAGTCTAAGCCCAAGACCTGGGCTCCCCCTCTGCGGGTCCTCCGAGGGCTCTCTGTGCCCCTCTCTCCTCTTTGGCACTCTGCCCTCAGCTCCCCCTTCCTGTCTCCTCAATTCCCAGGGACCACTGGATTTTGTGTGGGTTCCTGATCCTGATCCGTGGCCTGGAAAGTCTCTCTAGGCAGGATCAGGTCCTCCATTGCCTGGTGTCCGGTGATTGGGAGACGGTTTCATGTATTTTCTCTGTCCTTTTTTTAATAGTTTTAAGTGAAAAACTGGATCATCTTGATAGCCTACTTTGTATACTAATTGATTTCCAAAGTCAAGTTTATCTACATCTAGAGAATGGAAATAATACCACCAACTTAACAAGAGAGTAGCACCTGAAAAGTGCATTCTTGTGACCCCACATGAGCGTTCTAGTAATGACTTCCCTCCTGGAGGGCTGCGGGGCTGGGCCTCAGACTCGGGGAGCCGGGCCCCACAGCTGTCCTCCTGACCAACAGTGCCAGCGTGGCCATCGATTAGCTTCATGGGAGCGTGTGCATTGCCTGTTGTCCCGAGGACACTGTGCACCGAGCCAGGGAGAGCCTCCGGGGCACACGGCAGAGACCTTTGTTCCCCCCGTCCTGCTGGCCGGCTGCTCCTGCCCTCATCTGGGCTTGCCGGGCTTCACTGTGACACCGTGCCGCCTCCGTGTCCGCCAGGTGGCTTGGCTAATCACAGGCCAGGTGGCTTTGAAAACAGTAGTTCAATGTCTTAACACTTTTGAAAAGCTTGGCTTTGTCTTTCCTCCGGAGTTTTCTCTTTGGCCGTGTGACCTGCATGATACTTGTTCCATTCCCTCCGTGCTGCCTGTGATTATTTTGGGCACTTGCTGAGTCCGCGGTGCGACAGCAGCACCCTCCAGAATGCGCGCTGACAGTGACCCACTCTTCCACAGTTGGGGCTTGGCTTTTGCACATAAAGCTTGTGAATGAGGAGCATGCTAGAATTTTCCAGCGACCTTAGCCCTGCCACGAATTTGCTCTTTCTAGTTAGAAGCTTTGGTATGCTCTTTTTTTCCCGCCACTCATTGAGCACCCTTTTTGTTTTAAGGTGGATATTTTGGTTCAGATTGGTTGTATTGAAAGTCTCAGCCAGTCACCACCTTCTTCATCTTCTCCTTCTCCTACTGTAAATAAGGTAAAATTCAAACTTGAATGCAAGAGTAAATAAACATTCAAAACCCTGCAAGGTAACCCTTTTCCCCAAGCCAGGTGATCGTTTCAGGTGAAGTATCTTACTGAACGCCTTCCTGGGGTGTGGAGACTGGGGGTCGAATAGGTAGGAATTGGAAGGGCCATTGGGATTTGCACCTACGGGAGCTTGTCACCCAGACGAGATTGATGATGTGTTCCATGGACAGTGAGAGCTGATGAGGGGTTCTTAATCACGTGGCTGACAGAGTCAGGAGCTGTTTGGTACCCAAGGGCAGGCAAGGGGGAGGACGAAGGTCAGGCAGAAGGAGGGAGGGTGGAAAGCCAGAAGAGAGGGGAGAAGAGGCCTCTCTGGGTTTGCCTTGGTTCAGGAGGAGGATGGGTCGTTTCGTCAAATGCCTGTGGTTGGGGCACAAGGGTTATTGGGATTGAGGACAGAGGGGCCAGAGGCCACGGGGACATCACGCCAGGTCATCTTCGCAGATTGCTACAGGAGGGGTTGGGCTTCAAAGACCTGGCATCTAGCGCCCAGAGAATGCTTGTGCCATGTGCCCCAAGAAAGGATATTGGGGTTCGAAAACAGAAGTCAGAAGCTAGTGTGTGGCATGGTGGGTTCAGAGGAAGAGTGAGACAGACCATGTGAGCTGGCTACTGGTTGTTGTATCGGAGGAAGGGAAGTCAGTAAAGGCATCTGAGAGAGCGAGATCAAAGCTGGAGAGATGTGCAGTGGGCCAGGCTTCGAAATACTGATCAGCAGGAGCCACCCTGAAACAAGATAGAGGGAATGTCCCAGGAAAAACAACAGAGAAAGAAGCAAATAATCACTAGATTTGCCTACAAGGAGTTCATAACCTCGGTAGGAGCTGAGATCATCTAGGTGACCAAATAATACAGCAGTTACTACAAGCAATTTATAAACAAAGTAGTTTCATTTATTTTTCCCCAGTTAATTTTTTGTAAATTTCATTGATTTATTTTTAAATTTAAGTATAGTTCGCATAAAGTGTTATTTTAGTTTCAGATAATGACTCAGCAATCCTGTACATTTCTTAGTGTTCATCTTGATAAGTATACCCTCAATCCCCTTCCCGTAGCTCATGGTCCCCTCACCCGTCCCCTCAGCCACCTGCCTCTGGCAACCACCACTTTGTTCTTTGTATTTAAGAGTCTCTTTTTGTTTATCTTTTTCCCTTTGTTCATTGTTTGGTGTGTTTTTTTTTTTTCCCCTTAAATTCTGTGTATGTGTGACATCCTGTGGTATTTGTCTTTCTCTGACTTACTTCACTTAATATTATGCTAGGGTCTATCCATGTTGTTCAGATGGCAAAAATCATTCTTTTTTATGGCTGAGTAATATTCCCGTGTGTGTGTGTGTGTGTGTGTGTGTGTGTGTGTGTGTGTCCATTCGTTATGGTGGACACATGGGCCATTGTAAACAATGCCACAGTAAGCATAGGGGTATATAAATTTCAAATTAGTGTTTTTGTTTAAATATAGTAGTTTTCAAAGGAACTGTCTTTTGTTTTAAGAATACCTGCTCTGAATAGTACATGTCTGATTGTTTCCTCAGTGTCAGTGAAAATCTTTCTTTGCTAATAACATTATAGTCTCATTGTCACAGCAGTGCTGAGCTTCCCTCCTCCTGTTCTACTTTATAACCCTCTGTTCCCTTTCAGTTTCCCTCATGGAACTCCCAGCAGCCTTTCTGAATGTGAGGCAGGCTGCCTGGTTTCAGATTCTGGCCTGAGGTTTCCCGGCTGGGAAGCGGTGGAGCCAGAATGTCAGCCTGGCCACGGGGCTGAGTCCATGCCCCCCACTGGGCCTCCCACAGCCCGTCACTTCACGGGGGGGGGGGGGGGGAACGGGGGACGACACGACGGACCTGCCCAGTGGAGACTTGCTGGAAACACTAGGCAAATGAATGTCTGTACGTGCTGTCTCCTTACTCTCCCAAATTTCTGTACTTTTTGAAGTTCTTATTCTGAAAATAAAACCTCCATAGTTTTGAGTTTGGAGGGCAGAGAGTATATATTGCTGAGAAGGGATTCTTTGACGTGAAATGTGCTTGTCAGGCCCATAGCATGACCACCTTCATTTACAGAATCCACTAGAGCCCCTTGTGGGTATCACCATGCAAATTGCATATTTGAGAAAAATCACAGGCATCTGGGTGAAATGTCCTTCTGTTGCTGTTTGATTTAGGGCAAATCACTAGTAACTTCACTCCTTTTCTTGAAGATAGATGTTTGAATGGAACCATATTTCTCATGTAAAATATACACTCTGTTTTTTATGGTTCTGGTGTGTGGCAGGCAGTTATCCCCACATCTGCCAGTGAAGAATTTTTAAAAAGGCCAACATGATACTATTCTACAGCATTAGGTATATTAGACAGTTTGGGTAACTTTCTTGCAGATTCCCCTCTTTCTTTGTTCCCTTTTTTTTTTTTTAAACTAACACCGTTTGTGTGTGTGTGTGTGTGTGTGTGTGTGTGAGAGAGAGAGAGAGAGAGAGAGAGAGAAAGAAGGCTCAAGTAAAGGGGAAATTTGCCATTCCATATTTTAGGGCACGATTTGTTTTCCCTGAATTTATCTGTAAGTTTAAGGTGATACAAGTAAAAATCAACACATTTTTCAAAATTTGACATTCTAATGCAAAAGTTTACATTGTTTTACTTTTTTTAATTTTAAAATTGTTTTTAATGTTTTGAAGATTTTATTTATTTGACAGCACAAGCAGGGGGAGTGGCAGGGAGAGGGAGAAACAGGCTCCCACCAAGCAGAGAGCCTGACATGGGGCACGATCCCCAGCCTGAGCCACAGGGAGACAATCAGCTGAGCCACCCAGGTGCCCCTAGATGGTTTTACTTTTAAAGTATTAAGCTGATGCTAAAGTTCATGTGTAAAAATAAACTGATAAAAGATTGATGCTAAAGTACTAATGCCGTTCTAGCTAGTGGGCTTGCAAGTCATTTGGTATTTGTACAGATGGATTCCTAAGAGAGGAGAAAGAGTCCAGAAATAGGCCCAAGTCCAGCATACCAGTAGGTGACATTTCAACTCAGTGGGGGTAAGATGGATTTTTCAGTAAATGGTGTTAGGCCAGCAGACTGACAAGAAAAAATTAAGTCAGATTCCCACATTATTTCCTCCACCAAAGTAAATTTCAGGCAAATCAAAGATTTAAAATTTTAAAATGAAGGAAATAAAATTTAAAAAAACTGTGGTTGCCATAGGTGGGCGGGGCCAGGGGAGAAGTGGGGTGCCGGGCCTCTTACTGTAATAGTCCTTGAAATCAGGTGCCATGTATTGCCTTTTCCAAAATTTTATTTATGCTGTTAATAATTGAACGGCAAAAATGCTTAAAGGAATAATGGGAACAACTATTTTAAAATTAATTCTGGAGCATGGCAGAACCCGTTGGCAAGTGGGGGGGGGCGGAGCGTAGGAACAGAACTGTCGAGTGGAACTGTACAGTCTATCTGGAAAGCAGTTTGACCAAATCTGTCAGCTGAAAAAGCCCATTCTCATTAGCCCCTCAGTTTCTCTTCTGGGGATTTCACGTGGCTGTATTGGGCACGTGGGGAAGGACGGACAAAGAGTGCGCTGCAACGTAATATTTACGGTAGCAAAACAGCAGGACCCTGGGCGAGCATCAGTGTTTGCTGGTGATGCCGCGCCCGCGGGGTGCGGGGGAGAGGGCCACGGGGAGGAGCCACGTCAGCTGCTGCGTCAGGCCACGAAGGGAAAAAACCGAACAGCAGCACAGGGTACAAATGTTTAAGAACAAAAAGGACCTCTGCCCACGGGATGTTCGATGAAGTATCTAGAAGGAGTCCATTGGTGGTAGTTGTCTGGAGAGGAACGACTGGCAGCCCGAGTAGCAGGCATATTTTTTCAAGGGCATGACCTTTTATTCTCTTGGCGTTTTTTTACCAGGAAGGTGTGACTTATAAAACTTAAAACCTAGCCAAAAACCTACAGTGGTTTTCCTCTAAAACCGTTCAAGTGAATAAAACAGGCCCTCATCACCGTGTATAATCTCAGACACATGACCGGAGTGAAAACAAGCCCACCTGCATAGACACACATCCCGTGTGATATTGTGCAGGTCAGTTCCAAGAAGCTGGAGCCGTTCCTTCGGACCCGTGCGCGGTGCGGCGGAAGGGCGGAGCCGGCCGCGGGAGTGGGCGTGGCTCAGAAGCTGAGTTGCTGCGGGGAGGGGAGGACGAGCCAGTGGAGCCGCCACCTGTCATAGTTCCTTTGTTACTGGTTGTAGGGTTCCAAGGAAGCAGGGCAGAAGGCTAACAAAAATCACGTTGATGCTGCTCTTTGTGCTCTCTTCATCTGTTTATTTAAATGTAAAATTTATTATTTAAATTTAGAATTTTTTTAGGGACGCCTGGGTGGTTCAGTCATTAAGTGTCTGCCTTTGGCTCAGGTCATGATCCCAAGGTTCTGGGATCAAGCCCCGCATTGGGCTCCCTGCTGGAAGGGAGGCCTGCTTCTTCCTCTCCCTCTCTGCCTGCTTGTGTTCCCTCTCTTGCTGACTCTCTCCCTGCCAAATAAATAAATAAATAAAATCTTTGGGAAAAATATTTTTTAATTGTTTTAAATTTATGTCCGTTTGGCAGCATCCCTAGTATATTCTATTGTTATGTGATTCCTACTGAATTGAGTAATGATTTCGAGAAGGCACAATTACTCTTTCTCCTTTTTTTACCTCTGACAACAGGTCAGCAGTGGCAGTGACCCCTGGTCAGCCTGGAGTGCTTCCAAATCTGGAAACTGGGACAGTACAGATGGCTGGGGGGCCAAGCCAGAGGGGGCTGCGGCCCAAAGAAACACCTCCAATAACTGGGACACTGCCTTTGGTCACCCCCAAGCCTACCAAGGACCAGGTGAGGAAGAGGGCTCTGCTGGAGATCAGTTCCGCCTTCAAAGTGACTAGGGAGGGCATCTGAGTTAAAAATAGAATTTAATCAGGGGTTCCTGGGTGGCTCAGTCAGTGAAACATCTGCCTTTGGTTCAGGTCGTGATCCCGGGGTCCTGGGATCAAGGCCCCTCACACTGAGCTCCCTGCTCAGCGGAGAGCCTGCTTCTCTTCCTCTCTCTCTCCTCCACTTGTTCCTCTCTCTCAAATGATAAAATCTTAAAAAAAAAAAAAAGATATTTTAAAAATAGAATTTAATTAAAGGAGTGTCCTCAGCTGCTCTTGTTATTAATAGCAAACCTAGATTTCGGGACCCAAATGCGAGTAGTCGTTAATTATCATCTGTAGCCCCAGCTCCGTGATCTGTCGCCGAGTCGCAAAGGCTTGCAGGGGCCAGGTTCCCAAGGCAGGAGAGAGAGTGGCCTGTGGCTGCAGGAGACGGAAGGAGCAGCCCCGCCCCGCCATCCCCGGGGGAGTGGTGCCATTGCAGGAGACCCCGCCCGTGGTCCGCATCTCTGTCTCTGTGTCCTCTTCCCACTCTAAAATCTTAGTAGCTGACACACAGTTGTTTTAAAACTTGGGCCCAGAGATGTGTACAGCGATGGAGTATGATTTATCACTGCTGGTTTATGACCTCTGAGTTAATGGCTTCACCCTTTCCTGGACTACCTGTTTTAATGGAATAAAAGGAGGCCAAAGAGGAATTTGTAGACAGGGAAACAATTCAGGAATTAAGAAAAAGGATGTTTATGTCTGTCCTGAAGTTAAATAAAAAGGGATTCACCGTCATTTTTTCATGACCCGTGTATGAGCCCATCACGCAGAGAATCGAATGTGCTCGTCGTCGGGGACTTGTCGTGTAGGAGGCAGGAGGCTCATGGCCAGGAGCCACGGGCCAGCAAAAGGGTTGCCACCCAACGGCCAATCCCTGCTTCAGTACCAGCTCGGCCCACATTCTTCCAGTACATTCTGTTCTTTATCGTTTTCATTTTGGTGTTTGTCTCTCGGCTTCTCTTGGTGGCACCCCTAAGGCAGGGATCCCAGGGCATTTTTCTGCCTAATAGTAAAAGGACATGTGAGGCCATCGCAGGGGAGACAGAGGCCCAGACAGCAGGAGGAGGAAGGAAGGGGAAGCTGGCAGCTGCGCATGTGCCCGACGGAGACCAGTGTTGGAGTAGGAGGCCACGGGTGCTGCTAAGTCCCCCTTGTCTCATTTCTTCTCTTCCCCTACTTCCTCCCCTCCCTTGTCCTTCCCTCACCTGTATTAACCTTGGTGTTAAAGAATTCCTGGGCGGCCTCGGTGGCTCAGTCGGTTAAATGTCTGCCTTTAGCTCAGGTCATGATCCCAGGGTCCTGGGATTGAGTCCTGCATAAGCATCACATTGGGCTCCCTGCTCTGCAGGGAGCGTGCTTCTCCCTCTTCCTGCCACTCTCCCTGCTTGTGCTCTCTCGCATGCGCGCTCTCTCTCTGTATTAAATAGATACATAAAATTTAAAAAGAAAGAATTCCCTATCAAAGATGTATTATCTGCTCTCCATCCTTCCTCCCTGATATTCACGAGTGAAAGGGTATTTGATCTGCTGCTTTACGCGTTCATAAAGTGGGAGTTGTCCATGCTCCGGCCTTGGCTTGTGTACCTCCCTTGGAGCTGCCTGGAGTCTGCGCCCACCCAGCGTCAGTCACAGCCTCGTCGTTTCTCACTTGTCTTTTGCACGAAAAAGTAAAATCCGTGGTTGGAGCCCAGCACTGACTGGAGAGCCTCCACTCCGCGTCTGTGTTATAAGCCTATGCTACACTTTTTCTCCTTGTTTTAATTGGCTAGTGCAGTCAGTAGTCACTATCAGAAAAGGAGGTGGATCTATTTTTATTTTGTTTTTCTTCCCTGGTGATCTGTGCCCACCTGCAGCCACCGGTGATGATGACGAGTGGGACGAAGACTGGGACGACCCCAAGTCTGCCGCTCCCTACTTCAAGGATTCAGAGTCAGCAGAAGCAGGGGGTGCTCAGCGGGGCAACAGCCGAGCTAGCTCCTCCTCCATGAAGCTGCCACTCAACAAGTAGGTTTAAAGGAGGGGGGGGGATGTGCCGGGAGGGGGGGAATGTGCCGGGAGGGGAGCCTGGGGGGCTCAGTCGGTTAGGCGTCTGCCTTTAGCTCAGGTCATGATCTCTGGGTCCCGGGATTGAGTTCTACCTGTTTCCGTTTCCCTCTGCCCCTGTTCATGTGCTCTTTCTTGTTCAGTCTCTCTGAAGTAGAAGAATAACATCTTAAAATTATAAAATAAAAAATAAAGGGCCTTGGGGAACGGGAACTCCACACAGAAATAGACAGGAGATCCAAGGAGGCTTTCCTCTTTTCAGTGATCTATGAAGTTCAGGGAATCATTTGATCATTTCTGTTTGGCTCTTAGCTTTAGAAGCTTATTGAAAGAATTTTTTTTTTCCATTTTAAAGTGAAATATGTGTTCCGCTTAATGATCTGCCAAATACTGTTTTACCCTTGTCACCTCCATGGCACATGGAGTTCTCAGTGCTGACATCACAGAAAAGCTAAAAAAAATCATAATAATAATGACACTCCTTTAAATGTTTTCTTGTTGATCACTTACTGTGGGTCAGGCATGGTGCACAATGGCTTCTGTGCACTGTCCGTGACCCTCATATCCCTTTGTGGTCCTCTGTGTTTCACTGTGGGATGAAGCCCAGAGAGGTTAAGTAAGTGTCCAGATTTGCACAGGTGGGAAGTGATCTAGTCAGGATCCCAGTCAATCCCTCAGTCTCTCAACTACCATGCCTAGTATGTTGTAAGACTTTGTTTCCACTTAGATTTCTCTGAGATTTAAAACAGTAGTCTGGGACAGTGCTTGTAGGCACCGTGCTTGACAGGGGAGCCTATGGGAAGGGGTGAGTATGGACAGAGCAGTGTGAGATCCCCAGGGGGCAGTCCCGCATGATGAGTCTAGTTCACACAGTGTAGCTCGAAGGACACACAATTTATGACTTCCCTAGGAGTCCTCAGATTCTCTTCTTTCAGCAGTGTGCTATTGAGTAGAGTTTTTCTAAAACTACTACCACTGTTTCTCTGTGTCCCGAGTCCATAACTCGAAGCAGGAAGGAATGTTAATCTGTGTCTGGAAACGGTTGTAAACAGAATGTTTGCTGTGTAGCTGGATGTAAAGGTCTGGGTCTAGATCCACACACGGAAGTTTGAGTTGTACCAGTTCCCCTCAGTATATTTACGTAGCATCAGGTGATTAGATGAGCTGGCTTCTAGCTACATGTTCTTCCTCCTTCTGTAGCCACTTCTTCCATGATGGATTTTCATGCTCACTTGCATGCCTCATAAAATCAGTCATTCATATTGACTCTATCCTGTTTCTTATAGTGCAAGGTGAAGTTCTCAGTGTGGTCTGCAGTGATGTAAATTAGCATAAATACAAGTGCCTGGAAACCCATTTTACTATACAGTATCTCTCTCCGCTCCATTTTGACAACGAGGAAGCCTAGGCTGCATCGTGTGTGTGGCCATGCCTTCCGGGCTGGTTCGGGAGGCTCTGCCTCATGCCCCGGCCCCTGCCCCCGCTTTCCCTTGCCTTCCCGTGCCCCGCGCTCACCTGCTCTCCTCTGCTGTATCATCTGGGGGAAGTGGGTGACCTGTTTGATCCTCAGTTTCCGCATCTCTGAAGGGAAGGGGCTGGCTTTAATTTAAAATTCTGTCTACTCAAAAATTTCAGTTCAGGCTGAGACCAAATCAGAGGAACCCTGAGGCATCCCTCCCTCTCGTTTGTGCTCTCTCTCTGGTGCTGAGAGCTGTTTAAAATCCTGTGGTTCATTCTTTATTATTATTATTTGACTAGACTAATATATAAATGACTCGCTTGTAAAGTATTAACACTTTCCAGCACTTAATCCATTTTTATATGACAGTCATATTCCAGGCATAAACCTTACACTAGAGGAGATGAGAAAGTGAAGTGTACTCAAGCATTATAAGAATCCATCTTGATAATACTGAAGGCATTAATAAATTGCACGCTGTTCAGGAAGTATTAAATGAGTCTGCCCTCGAGGTTTGCTGCGACCCCGAAGAATCCCGAAGGAAGTGTGAAATGGGACCTCTGCACTCAGAAGCTTACAGTCTAGTCAGGGGATTGTCGCTCTGCACAAACCCCCAATTTTTCCATCAGTGTTTTCTAGCAGAAGTATAGGTTCTTTAATAAAACTGTTCCAGATTAGTCCATTGAGCATTTCATGTATTCCCATAATTCCTCTAGGTCCTGGAAATACAGATACTCTTTCTGAGTTACTTCTAGTCTGCTGTAATGTGCAAATGGGTTATGGTGATTAAGCAGGATAAATTATATAGCAGAACTATGCTCAGAATGTTGAAGAAGCACAGAACTGTACCTGAGACTGTAGGGAATCCTTTCAAAGAGATGATGGCATAATTAGAAATGACTTTAATTTATGAGTATATACACTATGCTCTTTATATAACAATTTAATTCCCTCATTCATTTAATTCCCTTATCATCTTAAAAGACAGGTCAGACTAATCCCACTCCTCCCACAAGGAGACTGGAGCTCTAAAGGTCACATAGCTATTAATTGCTGGAGTTTAAATTCAAACCCAGGATTGTCCAGCTCCTGGGCCCCTCTTTGTTCTCACGTGCATGAGCTGTGATAAAGACTGTCTAGGGAAAAGAGGACAGAGGTAAGTCACATGAGGGTGAAGGAAAGACAGGCCCGTGATACCATCCCATCAGCCTTTAATTTGGTATATGAAGGAAGTAGAGGTCGTGTAGCTGGTTTTTTATAAGAATAATATTTCTTTTTCTATTGTAGGTGTTTTTGCTTTCTGAGGTTGGTTTTTTTTTTCCTGTTTATTAAAAGAAAAACCCAAATTAATCCTGTCCTCTTTAGAAGCAGTGCTTTGGATGGCTGTATGTTTATTCTAGCTTTTCTCCAATTTTACAGTGTTTAGGGTCTCCTTACTAAGGAGGAGACTGGTTTTCTTTTGTGTCTCATAAACCGGTTCTGAAGACGAATCTAAAAGAAAATGGCACAAGTGCTTATGAACAGTGATAGTTTGTCTGGATAATTGTGGCCTCCTGGAGGGGGGATGCTGAAAGGATATAGAAATGTTGGCGAGTGGCCACTGCTCCATGTGTTCAAGTGGCCGTGCTGGGTACTTTCTCCTCCCGTGCCCCGGGGGACAGTTTTCCAGCCTGCCCTAGACTCTTTGTGGGATGATAAAGTGTTTCCGATCGGGTTAATCAAATAGAGTACCTATAAATATCACACCTTCTGGAGTCAAAACTGTTCTCTTACCAGGTAAAGAATGCTTAATTAAATGACTAATTGGCCATTGAACAATCTGATTACATTAGGTTTCATTTATCAGTTTCCTAGTCCCAGTGCATCTGAAAGGCAGAACAAGGTTAAAACTGTTGTATTAAGTAAAGGTGGACAAGAGTTGTAGAATTCTGTCAGGAAAGACCTAAGACTCACAGGCATTTATCTTCATGACTAGATTTCCTGGATTTGCAAAACCTGGAATGGAACAGTATTTGTTGGCCAAGCAACTAGCAAAACCCAAAGAGAAAATTCCTATCATTGTAAGTTTATTCTTTTTTTTTTTTTTTTGCTTGCTTGCTTTGTTTCTAATTAAGGTCTTTTATGCTACCTTAAAGCTAAGAGGGATATAAGTCTTCTGAAGGGTATTTGTAACACATCGAATGCTCCAAATAACTGACGGTATGTGTTAGTGTTGAAGAGTACTAAAGATAATTAGCATCAAGTGATGCTTGTTGTTAGATGTGGATATGTTTTAATTTTTACCTCTAAGACTATTAGTAGTTGAACCAACCACATGTATAGTAGATATTCCTTTAAAAATTTTTCTTCTCTGAAGTATCTTGAAGTTATCATTTACATGCTGTCTTCCTGCTAACTCTGTATATTTACCTTAATAAACCCAATTCAAGTGTTTAGGTTTCTGCCCTCCTAAAGCACATGCATATTATCCAAGTAAGATGGCCTTTCCACTGTGCTGGTAATAATTAGTCTTTTCTCCAATAAACCAGCTGTCAGGTCACAATAGGAAGCGAGCAAATATAATCTTGGAGTTAGTGACACCATTAAGAATCTCTCTTTTAGAATAACTTGATTATTACATAACATGACACAGGCTCTCTGGTTTCACCCAGATGTTTACTGTTAGATTTTCTTTCTAAGCATTATCTAGTGCTTTATTTCCGGGTGAATTCTGGAAAAGAGAAGTCTGACTGTCTTTTGACCCAATTAATTTACCCTGTAACTATAGGGTGGGGACAGGGTTGAGGGAGAGTCCTGAGTGTAATCACCATAGGCCCAAACAAGGAGGAGGAAATATCTGGTCTTATTCTATAATCTCTCAGTCCTGGGAGACTTGATAAAATGCAAAAATGATACTGGGTTTCTTTTGTTATTACTTGTTCCTACATCTTTGAAAAGATTGGAAAATTTTAAAAACTAGCCCTTCATCACATGTAACTAAGTCAGCTAGACTATTTAGGGGGAAATTGTGTTCCATCCTGCACTCCGGTGGAGGAGAGAGAGACAGACCTCTCTTCTCCATGGCCTGAGATGCCTCATGGAGAGCAGAAGGGTTTGTCCTAGCAAGTTTGTCTTTAAATACAACATCAGGAACAGAGAGCATTCATAGACCTTCTCAAAGAGCAAGAATGACCCTCCGAAGGACTTGTAGTTCTAACAAGAATCATTTGATGGTTTATATCACACATAACTGTCTGTTTTTCCATATAACAAAATTAACTCTCCCTGAAACGTGTAGGTTGGAGATTATGGCCCGATGTGGGTTTATCCTACCTCTACATTTGACTGTGTGGTAGCAGATCCCAAGAAAGGCTCCAAAATGTATGGTCTGAAAAGCTACATTGAATATCAGTTAACACCTACTGTAAGTATCTTAAGTTATCAAAAACAGACTCATGCTTGCACTCCTAGCTAAAGTTTGCTTTTCCTTCATTTTCCATAGTTGGCATTGGTAACGTTTTCTTCTCTTTCCCTTGTATTGTAGAACACTAATCGGTCTGTAAACCACAGGTATAAGCACTTTGACTGGTTATATGAACGTCTCCTGGTAAAGTTTGGGTCAGCCATTCCAATCCCTTCTCTTCCAGATAAGCAAGTCACAGGTGAGTGCGTGTGACACTGAGAATGACAAATAATGACAGCAGGTAGAGCATCTATTGTAATGTAAATCAGTAATGACGTTTTCCATCTTCTGGAAGAACAAGATGTACGAGTTTGGAAAATACTGTACAGCTGTATATACTTTCCATGGTATAGGCACCTAACGAGAGTGTTTCATAAAATATTCTATCGGCATTCTTGTGTGTGTGTCTTAAGTTCTAACAGAGTCATTGTGTCCTTCTTGCTACACAATTTCCTGTAAAAAATATGTGAATTCTTTAAATATGAAAAATGACACCTGAGAAAATAGAAATGACCCAAATAGGCTGAACTGGAAATAAAAATGTGTGATCCAAATGATGTTGTGCGGTCTGGCCATGTTGCTTTCATTAGAAGTAGGAAAGCATCAGATGCAGAAGCCACAGAGCCTCCAAGTATTAACGTAAGAAGTTGCCAAGTTCTCCACTCAGTTATTTTGGTGACTATTAATATTTAAATGTTTTTGTTTCTCATTGATTATGACTCCATTCCTTTTCTTATATATTTAAAGTGTCCTGTGTCCCTTGCTCCCCCTGACGCACGTGACCCTCTGGTAGATAATTCACAGTGCCACCAAAGCCCCTCATCAATACACAGTCAGAGAGTATTTGTTCCTATCTGCTTTGAGAACTGTCACCGATTTTTTTTTTAACCTCCAGCCTTGTATAGAACCCGCAATATCAGTACTCAGAACTCAGTATGTTTATCTTAGAATAAATATGTAAAGAAGCTGAGCTTTACTGAAGATTAGAAAGAGTTTTAGTATGTGGCTAGAAAATTTGCAGCTAAACAAAACTAGTAAGTGTAGAAAGGAGAGGATCAGAGATGAGAGACCTAGAAGGTCTGTGCTGGAAAGGCCTCGAAGGAACAGCGACCTCGAAGGGCTGTCCTGAGCCTAGATGGAGGACTGATGGAATCTGTGAAAGAAGGCTTCTTTCCTGGAGGCGCTGCTCCGCGCTGCGGGAACAGGACTTCGAATCTGATTCCAGAGCGTGAATGAGTTACCTGAGGATAAGAACGTCACTTTAATTAAAACTTTGCTTTGTGCTTCACTTTGCTGTATGTTTAGGTTTCTCTGAAATTTTTTGAGGAGATGGAAAGTTTTGTTTATATAGAAGTTGTTTTGATTGTGACCTTTTTTTTTTTTCTGGAAAACTCGTCAAAAATTTCCGACTGTGTGGAGCAGAGTGGAGAGTGGGGCCGCATTGCTCGGTGGCTGACACAGCTGCCGTCGCCTGGGGTGGCTTGCTGCGTCCCTCCCCTCGTGGAGCCAGGACAGCCCCGGGGTGGCGTAGACCGATGGCTCCTCTCTTCCAGCCCGGGCGGTCACTGTACCCCCGGATCCCGCACTCACTGTCCATCCTTACAGTTGAACATCCCAGCTTTCCTTTTACAAATTTAAACTGATTTCCATGAAAACTTCAGTCCTGCCTTTGTCCTTGTTTTCATATTTCATCTGTTTCCTGAATTTTATATCCTCTATCAGCTTGATGAGCACACTGTGTGGTTCATGGTGTATAGATAAATAGACTAACAAGCTACTTGAAGGTTATAGGGATTTCTCCTGTCTTTTAGGCTTTAATACCTTGTTTATTCTGGATCAAGATAACTCAGTGCTGTTTTACAGCATCGTGGAGTCACGGTTCTCCCCCCCCCCCCATACGAAGGTTTGGTTTTTTTCAAGTGCAGGCCCGAAGCCAGGGGGTGTCATAGGAAAGTGAGAAAGCACCAGCCGCTCAGTCTGAAAAAAGTTGAGCTTTGATTCACTGACTGGGATATGTGCCGAGGAAACCAAAAAGCACAGAAGCCACTTTATTTCTCCCTTCCCTCATTTGCCTCCTGCCTGTGGTCCCCACAAGATCATTATTATATAAACTCTCGCCTCTCACTTACATCCTGGAGAAAAGAGAAAGGAATGCCAAGTAGATGATGTCATGATATTTCTGTGGACTTGATAATCAATCCATGAGAAACTTAGAGCTTACATTTTTCATTTGTTGATCGATTTTGTTCTTTGTGAAGTCACATTGAGTGAATCTGGTTTTATTCCTGGGTGCAAACTGGTATACTCACATACTTGGTGAAAACCTAATGTTTGTCAAAAATGGGGAATCGGAAATCCCCCTCCCCCGACCCCTTCTTTCTAGTTTTCTGGAACCTGGTAGGAAAATCCTAATGGGCACAAAATAACAATCTGAAGTCAGAGTTTGGAAATAAGCCAGCAGTGTCAGAAAGCTTTTCAGGAGGAGTAAGAATCATTAATTTAATTAGTTGATTTCAGTCGATGAGTAAGTTATAAACTCTTCACTTTCTCGGAGGATTCAGTATAACCCAGGTCCCTGCTGACTTTTTGGGTCTTGTCTGCCCAGGAGGTGGGTTGTCTTCTTTCCAAGGGGTGAGACTTTCCTTCTCGTAGTTAAAGATTCTGGAGCACTCCCAGGAAGTGCAAAAACTGAAGTGAATATACAGGAAGTGTCTAGACCCAGCATGCTGTTCATGTGACACCTTTTAGGTAATGATTTGTTGTTGTGTGGGTCCATAGTGCTCTTCTCTTTAAAAGAAATTTCTGCTTATTTGTAACTTGGAAGTTCTAAATCAAAGGCCAGATTTAAAAATTTGTAAACTATACAGTAAATGCACTCCTTCTGGTGTGTAGTTTTAAGAGTTTTGACAGCTACGCTACGGTCTTCCACCCACCCTATAGCCATCACTGCCCCAAATTCCCTTGAGCTGCCCCTTTTTATTCAGCCCCTCCCCCTAGTTCTAACCCATGACAGCGCCAGTGTGTTCTTGGGCTCCATAATTTTGCCTTTTCCAGAATATCATTATAAATGGAAGCATGCAGTGTGCAGTCTTCTGACGGTGGCTTCTTTCACTCGGCAGTATGCGTTTGCGGTCCGCGCGTCTTATCCCTTCGCTCACTGGAAGACATTTGCGTTTCCAGTTTGCGGCATTGATAAATAAAACTGCTGGAAACATTTACATACAGGTTTTTGTATGAGCGTAAGTTATCGTTTCTCTTGGGTGAATACCTAAGAGTAGAATAACAGGGTCATTTGGCAAGTATACATTTCATGTTTAAGAAATCGCCACACTATTTTCGAGAGTGGCTCTACCGTCTTGGAATCCCCACCAGCAGCGGATGAGAGTTTCAGGGACTCCACATCCTTACTCGCACTTTTTGATAGTGTCAGTTTTACTGTCCTAACAAAGTTAGGTGTGGAATAGTACCTCATCACAGTTTTAGTGTGCCTCTCCCTTGTTAACTAATGGTATGGAACACCTTTTCATTCGCCCATTACATTTTCTCTGGTGAAGTGTCTGTTTAAATCTTTTGCCCATTTCTCTTTAGGTTGTTTTCCTTTTATTGAATTTTGAAAAATCTTTGTGTTCTGGAAACAAGTCGTCTGTGACCGAATGTGATTTGCAAATAATCTGTCCGGGGCTGGGCTTATCTTTCTCTCAGCGGTGTCTTTTGCATCACAAAAGCTTTTAATTGGAATGAAGTTCAGAGTACCAGCTGTTTCTTTTATGGATTGTGCTTCAGATATGCTGACAGAACCTCTTGCTGAACCCAAGCTCCCAGTAATGTTTTCTCCAGGAAGTTCTGTAGCTTTAGGTACATTTTGAGTTAGTGTCTGTGTAAGATGGGAAGGTGTCGTAAGGCAGAGGTATATACCATGCATCTGGGTGTCCCGTGCTCCTAGCACTGTCTGTTGAAAAGAGTATTCTTTCTCTGTTGAATTTCTTTTGCATTTTGTCAAAAATCAATTGAGCATATTTGTGTGGTTTTTATTTCTGGACTGTGTTCTGTTTATGTGTCCATCCTTATCCAATATCACACTGTCTTGATTGGTAAATCTTTAAATCGGGTAGTACAAATCCTCCAGCTTGGTTATTTTTCAAAATAATTTTGAACTGTTTTTCCTTTGCCTTTCCATATAGAGTCAGTTTGTAGCTATCTATATATATCTGTGTTTGATAGGTCAATCACGAACGGCACATCTACCAATCTTCCTGATGTAGTGACTCTGTGAAATGTGTCCTTTTGTCTCTAGTAAAGTTTCCTGTCTTAGAAGCTGTTTTGTCTGATATTAATATAGTCATCCCAGTTCTCTTACGGTTACTGTGTGCCAGGCATATCTCTTCCCATCTTTTACTTTTAGGCTGTTAGTGTCTTTGAATCTGTATCTGTTGTTGATGGCATTGTTGGAGCTTGCTCTTTTCCCTCAGGTCTGGCAACCTCTGCGTTTTGATTAGAGTTTTGGGACCGTTCATTTTTAATGGTTGTTGACCCAGTTAGATTCACATTTGTCATTTTGGTATTTTTTAGGTGTCTTGTTTGTTCCTCTATTGTTCCTTTACTGACTTTCTTTTGTGTTAAAATATTTTCTAATATGCTGTTTTAATCCCTCTCATTTTTCCACTAAATTTTAAAAATTATTTTCTCAGTGGTTGCCTTGGTAGATGCATTATACATCTTTCTGTAATGTCACAGTGCACTTCATAGTCATACTTGATTCTAGTAAAAGTCATAGAAACCTTTCTCCAGTATGGCTGTGTTTCCCTCTCTTTATGCTCTTATCATCATATATTTTATATCCGTATGTGTTATAAATTGAAAATTTGGTGTGATAAATATTGCTTTCTGCAATCTTATGTCTTTTAAAGAAGTTAAGAGAAGGAATTAGAAAAAAATGCATCTTTTATGTTAAATGACATTTCTGGTGCTCTTCATTTCTCTCTGTGAATTTGGGAGATTTCCTTTTAGCCTAAGGTAGTAGTTTTTTAGCCTGAAGGACTTCCTCTAATATTTCCTTAATACAGGTCTGCTGTGGGTTAATTCTCTCATCTCTTTATCTGGGAATGTCTTTGTTTTGCCTTTATTTCTGAAGGATAGGTAGACAGGTTGTAGAATTCATGGCTGACAGTTTTCCTTTCAGTGTGATGAATTTGTGTTTCCATTGCTTCTGAGCTTCACTGTCAGATGACTGTTGATCCCCCCGCACACACACATATACTCCAGACATCATGAGGCATTTTTCACACTTGCTGCTGCCAAGATTTTGTTTCTGCCTTCCAGCAGTTTGAGTCTATTATCTTGGTGTGGTTATCTTCATATTTACCCTATCCAGGTTTGTTGAGCTTCTTACAAGTACAGGTTAAAGTTTTCCATCAAATTTGGGAAACTGTCCCCTGTTACTTCTTTGGATACTGTTTCTTCTTTCTCTCTTCTCCTTTGGGGCTTTCCAGTACCAGTATCTTGGTGTGCTTTATGTTTCTGAGCCCCTGTTTATTGTGCTTCCATTTTTTTTCCTCTCTGTTCTTCAGATTAGGTAACTTCTATTGATCTACAGATTCCCAGATTCTTTCTTCTGTCATCTTGAACCTGCATTTGAGCCCCTATTGTGAATTTTTAATTTTAGCTATTGTATTTTCAGCTCCCAACTTTCCATTTTTAATATTTTATCATTTTTGTCTTTTTCTTGAGAATCTTTGTTGTGATTCGATGTCATATTTCTCTTCCCATTTTTTAACATGACTTCCTTTAGTTCTTTGAGTGTATTTCTAGAAACTCCTTTGTCTGCTAAATTCAACATCCAGAGATGTTTAGAGACAGTTTTTGTTGACTACTTTCTTGTCGGTATGGGTCATACCTTGCTGTTTCTTTGCACATCTCTTAATTTTTTGTTGGAGAATATGTTTTAGCAATTCTCGATTCTGATTTTCCCTCTCTGAGGGTTGTTGTTTCTACTTTGTTTGGTAAGTAATTTACTTAGTCTAAGTCTCTGAAATCTCTCTCCTCTGAAGTTCAGTTATTTTTGTGGGTTTTTTTTTTTATTTTAAATTTGGCTTCCTGGGGTTCACCATTGTGTCTGTGTAGATTAGTGGTAAGCCTGCCTCAAGCCTCTAAGGCTCCTGTCCTCTGGCTGACGGATCTTTGTGCGATCTTTGTGTGGGCAGGAGACTGCATTCAGATCTCACATAATTTTCAAGTTGACTTTTACTTTTTGTAGGCCTTTTGTTTCTCCTTTACAAATGTCTGCAGCCTCAGAGTTGGCCAGGAGTGTGTGGCTGGCTTGGACCCCATCTGGCCTCCACTCTTTCTGCACACAGCCTCAGCCTGGGGTATGCTTGGCCCACCCATGCAGCCTTGGCTAATGGAGCCATTGGCCCTCTCCGCTCACCAGCCTCGGGGCGGTCCCTGCCAGCACTGCTGAGCACCGGCATGCCCCCCACCCCCACTCCAGGTCTGGCCAGCCTTACCTCACCAGGGGACCTGCAGCAGCTGGCCTTCACTGGCTGTCCTATACTGACCTTCCATCTCCACCGAGGAGAGGGTGGGGAGGCCCTGGGGCAGCCAGGGCAATGGGGGCCGGCCCATGTCGGACTCCACACCTTCGTTTGTAGAGTTCAGCAGTTTTGCAGATAGGAACCCTTCTCAGGTGGCTGTTTGCCTTTGGGTGATTTCCCAAATACTTCCTTTTGGTGGGTTCTGTCGGGCTTTAGGATTGAGGAGGCTGGGAAGAGCTGAGTGCCTCCTCAGCTGGAGCTGGCACTTTCCTCCCCGGAACCCTTTCACCCATTGGTGGCCTTGTTTGGTAAGCTTATGCAAATGTTCAGTGTTCGCTTGATGAGTGCTGTGTCAGGCTCGGGAAGCTGATTTTCTGCCCTTAAAACAGAAACATCACTCATTTCACTGTGTTTTAGAGTGGTCATAAGTTCTGCGATAGTGGTTTTCACTACTGCATTCATGGAAAAATGACTTTGTCTGTTTTTGGTTTAAGTAATTTAAAAAACCGAATGGAATAAAGAGCTACAATCCTGAGTTACTTTTCATTAATACTGGATCTAAGTTTGTGTATCTGAGATTATATTGTGTTGGGACACATTTTTATAAATATAGAAATGTTATGCCCTTTGTAAGAATTGCTTATTAAGTTCCATTTTCTCACTTCCTGCCTATAGGGCTTCGTACGCTCACACGGAATTGGCATAGTCTTCGTATATCAAAGTTTTTCATACTTGGATAAGATTTGCTTTTGAATTTGTTGAGTACTTAGGGATCCTTTGAAGAAAGTTGCACTTCGTGGATGTGGTATTTCTTGTCACAATTGAAAAGTTTGTTAATTTGTTAAATCAGAATCTCATTCTTCAAAACTGTAATGTTTGTCGTATCTTTCCGGTGTCTCTCTGAGCATTCCGTGTGTTACAGCTTGCTTTTAGGTCAGTGGAAAATTACCGTGGTCTTTACCTGTTACTACCTAACTTCATACCCAGTAGATAAAACGGCTTGTCCCTTGTGGCGACAGTAGTCTGCTTCACCTGTGCTCTGAGTCACTTGCTGTGCTCCTTGCAGGTCGCTTTGAAGAGGAGTTCATCAAAATGCGCATGGAGAGACTCCAAGCATGGATGACGAGGATGTGTCGCCACCCAGTCATCTCAGAAAGCGAGCTTTTCCAGCAATTTCTAAATTTCCGTGATGAAAAGGTAAGACCTGTTACTATGATAGTCTTAGGTCATGTTGAGAATTTTCACCTTCACATCAGTTTTATGTCTGAAAGTTAAAACTGTGCCGGTTAGCTATTTCTCATTCCCTCCAAAGACAATGACAGAAACGTAGGTCCTGCTGTGGGGAATTAGTCACGCTATGTGGAAGAATGTTTGCCAGAATGGTTTTCCATAAACTGGAAATGGCTAGAGAGGGCAGCAGGTGAAGGATATGATAGGGTGAGGAATTTTTTCCCCAGATGCTTTTAAAAATAGGATAGGCCCCAAAACTATGCAGGATATTATCCACATGAAGTGAGGGAATTAGAGCGAATGATTTCTTAAGATCCTCTTTTGACCTTGCGGTGTGAAAAGTCATGAAAAGAAAAGTAGATTCAGATGTGGCCCATCCTTCTCAAAACCGAGTCACTTTTCCAGAACTATAGTTGCCCATCCAGAGTAAATAATGCTGGTCTGTGCCTGTCCCCGGGGATGGTCATTCTGCCAGTGAGCTTGTGTTCTTTGTTGAGAATCAAGAAAACATTGGCTGTTTGACATCTCATTATTGTCTGCTTTGGAAATAGTTTTCTCTCTCTCAATAAGGTTTTACTCTTTGTATCTTTTTATTCTGTAAAGATGTTTTTTCTCCGTATTTCTCTCTTAACAAACATTCCGTGTCTTAAAAAACAATGCAAAAAATAAAAGCGTAAGTTAGCTCAGATGCCAACAGCGGATACAACATACATTACAATCCTAGAAAAGAAGTCATGAGATTAGTTTCATGTTTAATCAAATACTAGAATATTATATACTTTGTTGGAACTTTCAGACAGAAATTTACTTGCTAAACTGCTTTGTAGTACGTTTCCCTTGTTCAGGTGAGCATATTCATATGTTAAGTATAACAAGGGCTCTGTGAGTGTTTACAGACATAAGCATATGCTTAACATGGTGGAAATATTTGGGCCTGGGTTTCAGTCGCTGATTTCTAGACTTGGCAGGCTCCCTTGAGTGGTTTGCATGGAACCAGGCCAGGAGCTGGGGAACATGGAGGTACTTCCTTTGCTGGCCCTACCCTTGCAAGGCGCCCTGGAGAACTCTGGTTTCTCTGGTGAGCTGTGATGACCAGTCACAGCATGCCCTGTAACCACATAGCAGGGAACCTAGGTTCTTTGAGGGAGTTCTGTCAGTCCGTTTTGTTGCTTTGTAGACACAAAAACTACATGGAATCCCCTCCCGAGTTTGTTGCCTTTAACAAAAGTCCTGACTTTCTGAAGATTTGATTTAGAAGGAGCATTTATAAAGGTTGTGTTTTATACAAAATACTATTATTAAAAATAATACATTTGGACACTGGGGTTTGGTGGATTTGATATAATAGGAAAAAGAAAGAACTTGGAGTCAAGACTCTGCTTCTGGCTCCTCCTGTGATCTTGGCCATGGCATTAACTCTCAGAGTCACGGTTTCCTCTCCTGCTAAATGACCATATAAAACTAGCTAACCACTAAAAACTGGGATTCTTTGGCCAGAAGTTTGTGTAGGTGGATGGGTAGTAATTTTCCTCTTACTAGAAATGAGTGGTTAGTAAGATAGCTGGGTTAAAGACGTTACATATTTACATACCAGCAGCAAAGGAAAACAAAATGAAAGTCTGAAAAAGAAGACTATACAATAGCATGAAAAAATATATATCTAGGAATACGTATAAAAAAATGTACAGAGAAACTCTATGTAAAAAACTGTGTTTATTTTTGAGAGAAATAAAAGACGACCTAGTTAAGTGTCCCAGTACTGTGGAACAGAGGTTTGCAGGTAACCAGGACTGAGGAACAGAAAAGATGCTGTAAGCATGTGGAAAATCAAAGGACTAAGAGTAGCCAGGGTACTCTTGAAAAAGAATGGAGGGGCGGGAGGAGGGCTTTATTGGACATTAAGACTCATTACAAAGCTAGAATAATTTTAAAAGCACGGTATTGGCATAAGGATAGACAGACAGACCAGTAGACCAGAATAGAATAGACACTTGATTTATGGCAAAGATGGGGCTAAGGACAGTGCGGGTAGGACAGCCTTTCTAGGGAATGGTGCCAGGTCAGCCGGATGGTGTCATTGAGGAAAAATGAAATTTGGTCACTACGTCACAGCAGTCTACTGTTGATTTTGTTAGGGTTGACACTGGAATTACGGTTCTGTTTTTAAAACATGGCCTTATCTATTAAAGGGTGAAATGATACGCTGTCTGGGACTTCCAATAAAATCTGGAACTTCCAGTAAAAAAATAATATCCAAAAAAATAATAATAATAAAATCTGCAAGAAGAAAATAAAAGGTAGAATGGAGGAGAATAAAAAAACCAGGACTGGCAAAATGTTGATACCTGTTGCAGCTGAGTCTGGGATTTAGACTTCTCTGTACTTTTATCCGTGTTTGAATGTTTCCATTGTATAATGTTTAAAAAAAAATCAGTTCCACGTGGTTTGAAGGTCTAATGTGAAAGGCAACACGATAAAGCTTTGAGAAGGTAACATAAGGGATTATCTTCATACCCCTAAAGTAGGGAAGGATTTCTGAAATAGGACACAAAAATAGCTAGTCACCTAGGAAGGAAGAGGCTGATAAATTAGACTACATTAAAATTAAGAACTGCCATGTATCAAAAGAAGCCTTTAAAGGTAAGAAAACAAGCTAAAGATCTCAACATCTGTAACAACAAAGGGCTGCGTTTGGGAATGTATGAAAACCCACACAAATCCATAAGAAAGATAACCCAGTAGAAAAAGAGATTTGGTGTGAGGTACCTTTTGCAAATGTGTAGGAAGCTGCTTAAGCTCCGTCGTCAAGCAAATGCAAATTAAAGTTGCAGTGAATACCGCTAGGCCCCTGCCTGAATGGCTGACACTAGAAAGACCAAGGAGACCGAGCTGTCTGTGGGCTGAGCCACTTCCACACACCGCTGCTGACTGAGGAAGTGGGTGAGACTGGTTCCCAAAACCCTTTGGCCTTACCTACCAGAGTCGAACACTTTCCACCCTAGTGAGACGTGCTCAGAGCAGCTAGACTCGTCACGTGGTGGAGCCTGGGGGGCCCATGCGGCCCCAGTAGTGGGACAGGTGGGTAAGCTGGGGGCTGTGCACAGGTGGGACATTGTGGCCCTGACTCCTAAGCACCACCTGGGCCCAGGAAGCTGGACACAAAAGAACATACCTAGAGTGGTTTTTGTTCAGGAAAACTAGCAGACCCAGATGAGGGCAGTGTGCTTAGATGGTGTGGCTTGAGAGGAAACCAGGGAACTGGGCAGCATTAAAGAGAAGATAACTGGTCACCTCGGTTCGGGAGGGAAGGGCTGGTGATTGGGAAGGGGCCACGAGGGGACTTCCAGAATGCTTTTTTGTCTTGGCCTTGGGGTAGTTCACACACGTACTCACTTCGTGAGACTTGGTTGCTGTGCACTAATGTTTGGAGCACTTTTCTATGTATGTATAGATCTAGATACTCATAGGTACATCTTGCAAAAATGTGGGGTTTTTTTTAATAGCTCGTACTGTTGATTCCTGTCTTGTGTTTTAGAAAAGCTTGTATCTTTTTAAGAAAACATTTAACCTGCAACTTGGAGGCACTCGGCCAGGATTCCCAGGGGTGCCTCTGCTCACTGTGTCACATTGCTGTACACGGGGAAGGGAAAGTGATGGAACCACCTGCCTCCGAAGGGACTCGGGCGCACAGGGACCCCTCTGTACATGGGCACTGTTCATGTACCGAGATTGCGTTTGGGACATACAGAAATCCCACGGTGCGGAGGATGATGGTGCGGGAGCGGCTTCCAAAAATTAGGGCTAATCTGTCAGTGAGCTGATTATATTAGGGAGTTTTGAAAGACCACCGCTCTCCACTGTGACACTGTAATGTTCTTCTTTGCAGGAATGGAAAAGTGGGAAGAGGAAGGCCGAGAAAGATGAGCTGGTGGGAGTTATGATATTTTCCACCATGGAACCAGAGGCACCCGACTTGGACTTACTAGAAATGTGAGAGCTCTTGTCACACTTGCCTTCTTCTCAGCCAGTGCCCCCCTCTTGTGTGTACAGGCCTTGACCCACAGCAGCTGGAGTGCAGGGTGTGACTCTGGGAACACGTGGGGGCTGCAGTCAGGCGACCGGGAAAACCTCCCTTGAATAGGAAAGCACTGTGTTTCTTAGCATCAGATGCCTTAGCATCAGATTAAAGTCTGCTTCCTTTTTATCTTGAAGTCAGTGGTTTCCTAGCCAACACAGTGTTTCTAGTCATTTCTAATAAGGCACAATGAAACAAAGTAGCCTAAAGCCAGCGTGAACCCACAGAATTTAAGTCAACAAAGCAGAAGTCTCTGAACATCACCTTGAAGGAAGCAAATCTCTAATCTGCTTATTTGTGCTATTTTTTAATTTCCTGTTTTTAAGTATGTAAATTTTTTTTTAATGTAGGCTAGCTTGAAAATTAGGTAGTTCCTTTTCTTTGTAAAGGCTAGCAAGAAATATTGGGTTGGTTTGTTTTTTAAGAAGTTTTTTTCTTATAGAATTATCACTTATGTGTTACCAAATGTAAGAAGAGAAGAAAAAAGAAAACCAAACACAATCTTGCAACTACCCAGAGAAAAAGATAAATGTTAATATGTTGGCCTAGGTCTGTAGTCTTCTGAAATGTCTTTGCACATATGTATCTAAGGGAAAAATTGTTTAAACAGAAAAGACCTCGCAGCATGTGTTCTGTCTTATAATCTGTCATTTAACATAATTTTGGGATGAGTTTTTCAAGTTAGTACTTTTTACATTCTCAAGGAACTGAGACGTTCAGTATCACTGACCTGGTTGTGTACTCAGGTTACCTTCAATTCGCTCAAGTACTTACTGGAATGCACGAAGACCCACTCGGTACAGCCCCTGATAGAATTCCACTCAGATATTCAAGAAATCATGATTTTGTATACTTTAGAATAATTTCAGTTAATATTCACAGGGAAGTGAGAGAAGAAGGGGAGCAGTTAAAATGTAAATGGCAGGTTTTTAAAGTAATTCTTTAAAAATCTGTTTTGTTTTTTAAATATTTTATTTATTTGAGAGAGAGAGAGAGACTGTGAACATGAACAGGAGGGGCTCGATCCCAGGACCCTGGATCATGACCTGAGCTGAAGGCAGTCGCTTAACCGACTAAGCCACCCAGGTGCCCCTTCTTTAAAAATCAAGCCTTTTTCGAGAGCAGTTATAGCAGTGCAAGAAAACAAGTACCCGCCCGTCAGGTTTGACGTGAGTCTCCCCTGACCATGTTGACTTTTCTCATCCTATACATCACACTGACCATTTGGTAGCAGACTCAAGGACATGCCTTCTGGTGTTTTTGCCCCGCAGAGAACAGAAGTGCGAGGCTGTTGGTAAATTCACCAAAGCCATGGACGACGGCGTGAAGGAGCTGCTGACGGTGGGGCAGGAGCACTGGAAACGGTGCACAGGACGTAAGTGCCGTCCTCACGCCACCCCCAGGCCCCGGGCTCTGGTCTCGGGTCCTGGCGGTGCGGGCTCGGGGTTGTTGTGACCTTTACCGCACTAAGGCACCGTCCACTGCAACAGAGATGCGTGTGGTGAACCGAAGCCATGTCGTAGCCACAGCCCGGCGACCCTCACTTGTCAGCCCTCCCCAGACAGCAGAGAAGGGGCTCCGGCCAAGCCAGTTCCAGAACTTGCATAAAACACCGTGTTCCCATAAACGTTTCTAGTTAGTTGAGGTTTGTAATCTATGGACAGGTAATCTTTTCTGCGTGTTTCCAGAGTACTTGTTATTTTTAATCTCATGGTTGTACTTTGTGGTCTTTATTCGGTAAGAAGTTGTATTCAGAATCTTCCTCAGTTTACGATGGGGGTTGCAGCCCGATAGTCCATCCTAAGTGGAATATAGCTTAAGTTGAAAAAGCGTTCAGTACACCTAACCTCACAGCCATCAGGGCTTAGCCCGGCCCCCTTTGTGTGCTCGGGACACTCACTAAGGTCAGCCTGCGCTTGGGCAAAATCATCTCACACGAAGCCTGTTTCACAGTAGAGTGTTGAGCACGTCCTGTGCTCAAAGTGAGGATCAGGATGGCCGTCCAGGTGCAGGGTGGTCGCCGGCTGCCGCCGCCCAGCCCCGCAGACAGGGTCCTCCCGCAGTCAGCAGCCCGGGACAGGAGCCAGATTCAGAATTCCAAGTACAGTTTCTAATGAGTGCGTATTTCTCTGACACCGTCCTGAAGTTGATAAGTCAGGGACCATCTGGATTTGCTAGGCCCTAATTTTTTTTTTTTTAAGATTTATTTGACAGAGCACAAGTGGGGAGCAGCAGGCAGAGGGAGAGGGAGAAGCAGACTCCCCACGGAGCAGGGAGCCTGATGCAGGACTCCATCCCAGGACCCTGGGGTCATGACCTGAGCCGAAGGCAGATGCTGAACCTCCTGAGCCACCCAGGCGCCCACTACAGCCCTGATTTTTAGGAAAGACCAGGGTAGTTGGCTGTGGAAAGCATGAGCTGGGTCAGAGTAGGAGCAGTGTGAGCCCAGGTGGCCCTGTCAGCCGTGGCTTTCGGCCCACTCTTTCCGTGGCCTCGAGGACTTCTTAGACCCACCCGCACCTGCCACACTTCCCTTCCCTGTGTGCTGACCCATGTTGTCCTGCATCCCCTGACCCGTCATGTGACATAGCCCAGGGTGGAAACAGTCACTGTCGGCCGTGAGGGTCACGCCGGCCAGCTGCGCTCCCACCTCGGAGGCTCTGCGGGCTCCGGAGGCCAGGTCACCGCTGCGTAGCATTCACATGGTCTTGGAGGGCCAGAGACACTCAGGAGTTTTCCTCCCCTGTCCACCCATCCCATCCTTATCACCTGCACAGCCGCCTGAGTCCCAGAGAGGAAACTGAGCTCTAGTTACAGAGAGAGTGGTGTTGGCGAGTCCCCGCCTCCTTAGCCTAACCTTGTCCGGAGGCCAGTAGGCCTGCCGTGAGGCTGCCGTCCATGAACGTTCTGGCCTTCCACTCATATGCCCTTCAAGAATACTGGTTGCATTCAGTTTTGTTTTGTTTTTCTCCAAAAAATGGCTTCTACTTTGAATAATAAAAATAATACCCACTTTTAAATCGTGATCCTCAGCATAGGAAGGAACTTAATTATGTTTTGTAAAGATTTTTTAACAAGTGATACTTCTAAAGAAGGGGAAAAGAATAAAATTTAAAGTAAAAAAAAAAATTGTAACGCACAAGACACTGAATCTGAAGTGAGTTGTGGATGAATTAAAATAGCAGAGCACAGTTAATAGCAATATTAAGATCCGTTAAATCCAGACCTGAAATCTAGGCCTTATCCCGAGTTGGCTGGCTATGGCCTAGAGGCCAGATGCCGCCCGTTGCCCTTCGTGTCAGCTGTGTCTCCTTCCCTGTTACAGTGGCCGAGTCAGGTACTCTCAGCAGAAACCTGTGGTTCCACAGAGCCTGAAATACTTACTGTCTGGCGCTTTGCTGGGGGAGAAAGGGCCCTGCTTCTCACGGCGTGACCCTCCGCCATTCCCATAACATTGGATGCCAGCAGAACCTCATGCTGTGGCGAGCCAGCCCTTCCTGCTCGAGGACAGTTGCTTTCTCCTGGCACAGAAATGTGATGCCTTGTCCTCGATGCAGCACTAATTAGACCCAAAATGGTAACGTATACAAATGCAGCATTAGAAAACAAAATCCACCGCCAGCCTTTGGTCATAAAGGGTCAACTCGTGAACAAAAAGGGGAGTGGTGCTTCTCTCAAACAGTGATTTCATTGTAAAATAATTAATTTGAGCTGTTAGCTCTTACAAGCCATAATAATAGTAAACCATTGAAATCTATACATTCTTTGAAAGCTATACTCTGTTTTTTTAGAAACATTTTGACTACAAATCTTACAGTCAGAATTTTAAGGATCTCACAGAAATCTGGGCTTATGATTTCTTTCCATCCCTGGGATGCCTGCGTGGCTCAGTGGGTTAAGCATCTGACTCCTGGTCTCAGCTCAGGTCCTGATCTCGGGGTCCTGGCTTTGAGCCCTGCGCTGGGTTCCACATTGGGCATGGAGCCTACTTAAAAGCAAACAAACAAAAAAAGAGTTAAATCCCTTATGTGTAACATCTAGTTAACATCATGTCCTGATGGACCAAATTTATGAAATAGAGGATATTGGCTTAAGGCTGCTCCCTTTTGGGGAAAGGAGGGGGTGTTTGAAGCACTTGGCTTAGGATTTGAGGTAAGTATGCCTTTTCTCTCAAAATAGAATTTCTTAAAGTTCCTAATCCATAAAGCGAGAAATCTAGCACATACTCAGTGTGGTGAGCCGCGGGGCAGATGTCTTTAACCTCATGTATATAGTTACAAAAAGGCAAACAGTTTATTAAAGTTAAGCCAGTGGAGTTTGAAATCGTGTTTCCTGATTATTGCAACTTATAGACCGTATTTCAGATTTCTCTGACGTAAGTTTTTTAAAAGAAACATTTGAAAAAATTTTTTGAATTTTCCTTCTTAATACTGCACTAAGTCTTCAAATGCAACTAAGGCATTCTTTTTTTTTTTTAAGATTTTATTTATTCATTTGATAGAGAGATCACAAGTAGCCAAAGAGGCAAGCAGAGAGAGCAGAGGAAGCAGGCTCCCTGCCAAGTAGAGAGCCCGATGCAGGACTCGATCCCAGGACCCTAAGATCGTAACCTGAGCCGAGGCTTTAACCCACTGAGCCACCCAGGTGCCCTAAGGCATTCTTTTGAAAAGCAATAGATGTGCTTGAGGGGACTATTTGTAGATGCAAAGAAAATATCCTAAAATACAGAAACTCTTCTAGAAAGTTCTCTGGAACGACCCTAGAGTCCTAGAATTTTAGCACTAGAAAGATGCTCAGATCATTTCGTTAACCATGTTATACAGATGAAGAAGCTCAGATCCTTCCTCCCTGATCCTCTGAGTCCTTCTGCTGTATTTTTCTCCAGGCTGTGTTGCCTTCACTCTTGCTTTGGTCTGCTAATAATCAGTCATGCATACAGAGCAGTGGGGGAGCCCGGTACCACAGGTGCCCCTTCCAATGGTTGTTAGCCATGCAACCCTGGGCAAGTCCGTTTACTTAGCTGAGCCATCTTTTCCTAACCTGCAGGACGGAGATGGCATGTCTGCACCTGGTAGAGGAGTTCTTGTGGTCAGGTCAGGGTGCGTGCAAGGATTCCCTCAGCTAGAAACCCTCCTCCAGATGGGCTCCGTGCTGTGAGTGAGGATGTGGGCCGAGGAGGTGGCTGGATTTGAGGGCGCCCACCGCAGACTAAACAGTTAGTCAATTTAAAAATTTATTGAGGGGCTCCTGGGTGGCTCAGTTGGTTAAGCAACTGCCTTCAGCTCAGGTCATGATCCTGGAGACCCGGGATAGTCCTGCATCGGGATCCCTGCTTGGCGGGAAGCCTGCTTCTCCCTCTCTCACTCCCCCTGCTTGTGCTCCCTCTCTGGCTGTGTTTCTCTCTGTCAATCAGTTTTTAAAAATATTTTAAAAATTTTTATTGAAAAAAATCATCAATTTTAAAGCCAACAATTTTATTAAAGAATATTGACTCCTGAGTCACTTCAGATTTCTTGTATGATAAAAGGCTTCAGTTTAGGAAATAGTCAAACCCCATTTCCGTTTGCTCGGAGGCCTAGTTCACGTCTGTCTTTTTCTCTTTCAGCATTACCCAAGGAGTATCAGAAGATAGGAAAGGCCTTGCAGAGTCTGGCAACAGTGTTCAGTTCCAGCGGTTATCAAGGTCCGTGTGTGTTTATTTATCCTTGGGGCGCTTAGCGTCGGGGCAGGCCAGGCACCCCACGGGCCCTGGCTCGCCAGCAGAAGCTCCGCCGCCCAGGACCGTCCTCACTGCCACCTGGAGTGGCCCGGCTGCTCCCCTCAGCACTCCTGCAGCCCCACCTTACTGCTTCTGAGAGAGGTGGAGGCTGGTCACGCTCTAGTGTTTCTTGCTCGCTTCTTGGCCCTTCCTTGCGCGCAGACAGCGCTCCTGTGTTTCGCCAGAACAGGCGCTGTGATCAGTCAGCCCCTGCCCCGGCCGTCCGCTCTCTGCCCCTCAGCGCTCAGGCCTTCCCGTTCCAGCGGCCCGGGCTCGCCAAGGCTCTTTGGAGGGAACGTTTTGAATAAGTAACAAATTCACGCCTCCTGAGGTCTCTCCATGCTCGGGAATTATTATCAGGGTATCCCAGACTGTGTGGGATGCCACTTAACCCGTGGAATCTCGGATTCATTGTACTTCTAGTTGACAACACTTGTGAGAACAAGCTAGCTGTTTTCCGTTATATTTTGACTTACTTTCGCTTAGTTTGCTCTGGGGAGCAGGTAGCAGGTAAAAGTATTATTTGTCAGGTGAGCGGCCTGGACTGAATTTGCATGTGTCCAGTCACTTAGAGAAGTGGTAGTGTTGGTCCCTTGGGCACGGGGTTTACTCTGACACTGAAGGGAGATAGGTCTGTGGACGTCACTGTCTGAGTATTTCCAGGAACAAGAAATGAGTCTCACCAGGATGCAGGCGTTGGGGCTCCCATATAAGTCCTGGCTTAACTGTGCCTTAAAATCCCAACTTTCCGTTTGGATGGGACGGCCGGGGTGCCACAGGGGCTGATGGAGGAGCTGGGTGTCGGGCCACAGCCATTGCTGAGGTGCCGGCAGGACTCTGGAGCACTCCCGTGAAGATGCAGACCCCCCCGATCGTGTCCGTGTAGACACTCACCTGAATCTGGCCTTCCTTAAGCCTCCCCTGAGAGCTCTCTGTCCTCCAGCCCCGCCCCCACTTCCTGCCATCACCCCTTAGAGCCCCAAACCCCCCTGTGGGTGAACTGGCTCTGCATTTGGGGCTCCCCGGTGATCCAGTCCCTCACACCAGCCTCCACATGTCTGGGAAGGCAGAGCAGAGCCTCCTGTCCCAGCCAAGCCCCTCTGCGTGTGGAAGGACTTCTCTCCCGCCCCCTCCGCCCCCAGGCCTCCAGACTCCACAGCTTGCCCAGGGCACAAGGCTCAGCCCTTTCTGAACTGAGTTCATTTGGATTTCTTCCTTCTCACAGTGCTTCCCTGACTTCAGGCAGAATGACCTTTTATTTTATTTGGTATTATTACGTTGAGAGCAAGAGTCCTACAGTTGTCCCCGTCCTAACTAGAAATGGAACCACTCCAAGATGAGATTTGTAGGCCTAACAATAATCCTTCTAGTAGCCTGGACCCAGACTTGAAGACTTCCACATCCATTCCTTGAAGTCAGATAGAAAACTTAAAAATCATTCAGAGCTAGATCACAGACTTTGTAAACAGCGATTCACTTGTTCTCCTGGTCGTTGCTGGGAGAGACAAGTCACTCACCGAGTCTTCTCTAAATGTGGTATTAATAGAGGGTGCAGATAATTGAACCAAAAGCCCTGGAAACGGGGGAGAAGATGGTTGGTAATCTAGGAAATGGGTCCTAAAGATGTTCTTTAGTACTTTTTTATGCTGTACGTAAATCTTTCCATGTATTTCTCCTTCTGTAAATTTCATTAGAATCTGCGTACCTTCAGAACAGTCGGCTTCTCTCCAGAGTTTGCTGTCTGTGTGATTTCAACCCACAGCAACCTGGCAGAAAGGCAGGATAGATAGGGCTGTTAGGGGGCAGCGGGGGAAGGTTCCCGCAGGATGGGGACATCCTGGAAGGGAGGTGGAGTGAGAGATGACCCCGAAGGCACCGTGCCTTCTCCAGAGAGCCCACCTGTGCGAGCCCTCCGGACCTCGCCGCTCAGAAGCGCTGTTTGCTTCCTCGCTTTCCCTGCTGCAGACTCTCGGTTGCTGCATCGTCACATACTGCTGGTGCACCTTCGTCAAGTATTAGCCGTACTCAGTGTAATAGGCTTTGCAGAGCTATCCTTCATCTTGTTTTCAAAGAACTTCTCAAGTCCCCATGGACTGGCTTTTCATGTCTCAAGGCAAAATGAAGGTCCACAGAGTCGAGTACTGTGGCTTAAAACGTCCTCCTTTGCTCGGATGTGCTGGTCACGTGGGGCAGTGCGGCACTCTGATCTTGCAATAGTGCGAAGGATTCCAGTTCCTAAGAATATCTCGGATTATGTTAAATACAACCTTCCATGCTCCCTCTATGAGTACAGAAACTGATACCGGAACGACGCGGAGACCATTCTCCTGGCTTTTTCACAAATCTACAAAGCATTTTCTATTAAGGATTATTGTGGAAAAATAATTGATAAAAATATTTCGGTGGCTAACCGCAGCAGAGAAGAGGAATGCGTGGAGAAGCTACCTCCAGTTTTATCTTGTTTTATAGATTTTACTTTAGAACCATGGGAATGTTTTACATGTATATTTAGTCTGCATTTATTATTAGAAAACAAATTAAAAATGTAAAGAAAAATCCCTAAAAAGTAAAAGCAAAATTAAACACTTGATATATCGAGATGAAGGCATAACCACATAGAGAAAAATTACTTCACTTCACCATAAAACATTGGATTTTGATCCAGCCAGACACGTTAAAGTCAAAAGACTTCAAAAATCCTTTGTTTTCATTAGCGATAAAATGTCGGTATTGTTATTCTAAAGCTTCTAAAACTGTTTTACATACTGTAGGGTAAAGCAAATACTACGTTGTTGGGAACTAAGTTTTTTAAATGAAAGAGCTAAATATAAAAATCGGAAGTTTTAAAATACATTATAAAAAATCCCCAGGTCCTAAATTTGATTTGGAAATACCCATATGACCTCATTATGGTTTTCCTCTTTAAAAAAAAAACACAATTTGCCTTTCTCTGGTTCATTGAAAAGGCCTAGAAATAGCCATGCCCGTCACAAGAAGCACCTCTAGCGCCCCTCACAGGTGATTTCTCAGCACTGTGTTCCACCCAGATGATCCAGCGCTCCTGGCAGGACCCAGATGCTGATCTGAAAAGCCTTCCGCTGGCCAGTAAAGAGAAAATTAGAGCATTAGTGAAAATAATACTTTCTTTGCAATGAATCTTAGCGAGTATGTTTAAATCCAGACTTGCAGGGATACTTTTTTAAAAAGTTAATCTGTTACCTTTGGGGGATGGTTAGAGGATCAACTCATCAATCTGAACACAGTAGAAAGAAAAAAAAAAATGTGCTTTTTCTCTTCCAGTACCCCAAGGTAACCAGATAGACGATAAAGGAGAGTTTCTCTTTATAGAAGTACTTCAGATCAAGAAGGAGCACTAGGAGTAGAATAACAACACTTTGCAGACCTTTCCTAAAATGAAAGATCTAGATGGTACAGGGAACAGAGGACTGTGTTATCCCCACAGACGCAGCAAAACCTGGGCTATGGGTACTAAGGCAAGTACCTGGTTTCTTCGACGCCCCCAGAAGAAATTTGTGAGAAGACAGGGAGGTAGGAGAAGCAACCTACAGACTGAAGAAACACTTCCGCCCTCTGCCATGTAGGCTTTCTCTGCATCCTGAAAGCAGCCAGCTTGATTCCAGATAACCAGGGAGCCTCCCACTGACTGGATAATCTATCAGGAGCAATTCTCATTTCCCCAGTGTGGTAGTGGTGTCGCCCTTGCTCCTTAAAGAGTGCTTATCTTTGACGTAGAATTTATGGGTGCATTTGTTCTGTGCCCAGCGAAAGGGGGAGGTAAGGGTTGGACCGTTCAGGTGCGGAAAGACTGGCCATGAGCTGTCCGTTGGGAAGCCAAGTGATGGGAAGATGGGAACACTGGCCTCTGGTTTTGAAAAATGTAGTGTTCGCTGTAATAAAATTTTCAAATAAGATAAATGAAGAGAAAACCCTCCTGAGCACTGACGTAGCTTTGCTGATTTCCAGGTGAAACAGATCTCAATGCTGCGATAACAGAAGCAGGAAAGACTTACGAAGAAATTGCCGGTCTCGTGGCGGAACAGGTATCCACATGGCCCCGCGTCCCCGTGCGGATTGCGGGCTGTGGGACCCACATGTTTATTTAACCGATTCTAAAACAAGCTTTACAAAGTAGATTTCCTCTTCTTCTCTTTGTTCAGTGTGTTTGGTCATAGTGTTTCCTCAGATAAGCTAAAGTGATGGGTGCCTTAATCATGGAGAAACCTAAATGAATACCTTCCAGTGGCCACCCTCAGGGGCTTGGAATGTTAGAGCGAGAGCTCCGTTCGCCCCACCGTTTGGACTCTTAGCCTGTCAGAGGCTTGCCTCACTCGGCTGGTAAATGGTGGCTGTGGAGCCCGCTGGCCAGGTTGTCTGCACCACGAAGGAGAAGGCACCCGCGAGGGCCCTGGCAAGGGGCAGGTCTTTGGTCCAGCCCTGTGGTTTTTATTGGGGCCTTCAGTGGTCCGATGCCAGGTCTTTTTTACTGATAAGAGATCAAATAGATTCCCTTAAGGGGAATGGACATCGATGTTGTTTCAAATCCCTAAAGGAAAGTTTCTCAGAGGACTTCTTGAAATACATATTTCTGCACACACCTTCGTGTTCGCCACTGACTACTGGTACTTGTAGGAAAAGATTAATTTTTCGAACTGTGCATGACCTAGCTATTAAAAATTATAATTGAGAAAAAAAATTTTAAGTTGCCACTTAAGATGACTACCAGGTTTTCAATAATAATTTATAAATTATAAGTTATAAATTCTCTACTAAAATTTAGACATTGAATGATTACATCTTATTTGCTTTTATATAAATAGTATTAAGTAGTGTTTTCCCCCCTACAGTACCATGTTTTGAGCCACCTCAAAATAACGAACTTGACCAAGCCTAAAAATGATCTAATGTTTTATCATTTTCTCTCCAATCTATGATTGAGAATGTAGTAGCCCTAGGGGTTGTTTTCTTGCAGGAAAACTAGGCTGAATGCATAGCCCTTGGTATTGGCACGTGCAGTCCTCCAGTGCGACCCTTTTCTTATCCTCGACGGTCTAGATTTCTCTGCCAGGAATAACCAGCCTGTGTCTCGTTGTAGCCAAAGAAAGATCTCCATTTCCTCATGGAATGTAATCATGAATATAAAGGTTTCCTTGGCTGCTTCCCTGATATTATCGGCGCCCACAAGGTAACTTGATCACAGAAGTGTGGAGGAGATGACTCGGGGAGCGGGGGTCACAGCGTGCGGCCACCACACGGGCCCTGTCGCTCAGCACGGCCCTGAGTCGGGGGGAGCTTTCTGAAACCGGCCACAGCTGCTTGGGCTGTTGAATAGTGAGGTCTCATAACGGCCTCAGACTGTGGGTAGTTTCTGGTTTCTTCGATCTGTTTTAAAAAAAGATTACTTTGAGGGAACAAAAATATGAAAAAAAAAATCCCTTTATGCCTATACTTAGGTCATGTATCAAAATAATCATGCTGTTTAAAATCCAAGACAAGATTAGGACCACAGCTTTCCCTTCCTAGTGAGACCCTGTAAGCTGCCTGGGCAAGTCCTCAAGGACCCTTCCCCATCATGATGAAGTAAGATATCCTGTCCCCCTGGGCCGGACAAGGGGTTGTACCAGTAAGGAAGCCATATAATTCCCACCATAAAGGTAGTTTTAAAGTGAATTTTGAAATGTTTTGGGGTGTCTTCACATTTCAGTTCTGGTTTACTTATTTCAAACTCTACATATTATTTCAGAATGGGGCATTTTATCACCTGTCATACTCTGGGGGACTGTGAAGTACTTGGATTTATTAGGAAAATCTCTGCAGAGGGCTGGCCCAGGACCCTCACAGCCCTGGCATATGGCCATTCTAGCGTTCAGCTTCATCACCCGAGTGTTAGGAAAGGAAGCCTTGTGCAACTCGGATAGTTTAATATAAAACTCGGAACCTTCTCTTTACCACCCCGTCCATCGATGGACACTTAGGTTTCTCCACCGCGTGGCTGCTGTGGAGGAGGCCGCGGTGCTCCTCGGAGTGCAGTGATCTCTCGCAGGCAGTGATTGCTGGGAGAGGGGATCTTAAGCCGGCTTGTCCCTGTGTGAGGCAGTGGTTGTTACCAGCCGTTACTGCAGGTTCTCGATCTGCAGTATGTGTATCCGTCAGGTGATCACGCTCCGCACCTAAATCACGCAGTGCCGAATGTCAGGTCTAGCTCACCAAAAGGAAGTCGAGCAGGAAATAAATATAATAAAAGTAAAAATCTCAGTTAAAGCCAACTCAGAAGACTTAGCTTGTTGTAGGGATTTATGCCAGCAATTAAGAGTTTTGGGCGTGGAGCCTGATTTATGCACGCGTGTAGTGTTTCTTGCCAGACAGCTCTGATGAGCGCTGTGACGATCCTGGAGTGGGGAATGTTTGGAGCTTTATCACTGCTTCGATCTGAGTGCTGATCTGAAATCCATGCACGCCCCTCCCGGAAGCTGGAGGAACACTGTCCATCAGCTCGTTCCTGCACCCCCGGCCAGCGCATCCCGGAACAGAGAGAGCGCGGGCGCAGGCACGAGGCTGTCCCTCATCACCTTTCTAAACCCCCGATGCCTGTGTCCGTCTCAGGCGCTTCTCTCGTCCTGGCACGAACACAGACATGACAGAATTAGACCGCTCTTTGCTTTTTGTCCTGTTGCAGCATAAAACTGTCCATTTTAGCTTAGTTCTGTTTTCCAAAAATAGCAACCCTTTTGCTTCCAAGTGACTTGCAGGAAGTTATATTCAGGCGCTCTCCTACGTTCTTACTTTGTGGGGACAGTTTTCTGTCCTGCAGCCGGTCAGTTGTAGAAGACGTCGGCGTGGTGACATGTTAAATGAATGGCTGATCCCTTGAGCATTGTTTTATTAACATGGCTGCATTCGTATTTCACAGGGAGCGATAGAGAAAGTGAAAGAAAGCGATAAACTGGTCGCCACCAGTAAAATCACCCCCCAGGACAGACAGAACATGGTGAAGCGACTTGGGACCATGGCTTACGCGTTGCAAGGTAAGCCCGGGGCTCGGCCGTCGCCAGTACAGATGGTTTCTCTCCCCAGCAGAGCTGCTGTTTCCCTGGCTGGAGAGAAAGCCGAACAACAGCAAGGCAGTGCTGATTTAAGGTGTCCTCCCAAGCCCATCGTTTGCAGGATCCCAGCGTTAAGGCGAATGAACCCGTTTGTCTGAGACAGCTGTGAGTGGGAGGCTGATTAAGCCCGCTTCTTTATTATTTCTCCGAGACAGTCAAGAAACTTTTATAACCCTTAGTATTAGCTCCTGTCATGATGCCATGTTAGACTCCAAAGTTCAGCCTTCAGCAGTTTGTAGCCTCTGTCCCCCAAGACCAGAGAATGTAAAGGGAGTTTGGACGTGGCTTTTTCAGCGAAATTTGAATGTTAGTAAAGAGAAGATATTAAATAATTTTTTTTAAGATTTTATTTATTTGACAGGGAACACAAGCAGGGGGAGTGAGAGAGGGAGAAGCAGGCTTCCCGCCGAGCAGGGAGCCTGATGTGGAACTCAATCCTGGGTCTCCGGGATCATGACATGAGCCGAAGGCAGTCGCTTAACCAACTGAGCCACCCATGCACTCTGATATTAAATAATTTTTATGTGTTTGAGTGCTTTCCAGCACACAGGAGCAGTGAACGGAGTTTTCCTGTTTTGATGGTAGACAGAACAGGCATGGGCAAAGGAGAAAGGAGAAGGATGTTCTAGTTTGGGGCTCCTGGGTGGCTCAGTCGTTAAGCATCTGCCTTTGGCTCAGGTCATGATCCTGGAGTCCGAGGATCAAGCCCCGTATTGGGCGCCAGCCCCATATTGGCCTCCCTGCTCGGCAGGAAGCCTGCTTCTCCTCTCTCACTCCCCCTGCTTATGTTCCCTCTCTAGCTGTGTTTCTCTCTGTCAAATAAATAAATAAAATCTTTAAAAAAAAAAAAAAAAAGATGGTCTAGCTTGAACAAAACCACACAAAATAATGGGACAAGATTTTCTCATTGGCCTTCAGGAATCGATTAACTTACAGGCTGTTGGGGAATAAGGTTGGTGATGGTGGGGGCCCTTGAAAGCTGGGCAGAAGAGCCTAGACTTGTTGTGGGCATTAAGAGGCCATTAAAAGGTTTGGTGGTGGGGGCCAGGGAGGTCCACCGCTCTGGGAGAGGATGGGAGAGGTTGGGGGTCAGACGTCAGAAGGCTCACACAGGAGACCGCTGCCTCTGTGGTCTGAGCATTCCAGGCCTAAAGAAGATGTGGTGCTTGGGGAAGAGAAAGAAGCACGTTTGCAGACTTTTCCAAGGAACAGCCCTCAGGACCGTGGAATGAGTGGGACTAAGGGAAGAATGTCTGAAGTGGTTTCAGAACTAAGGCAGCTAGGGGCAGGAATGGAAAAGCCTGAGTAAAGATCTGGCTTCCGAAGGGTTTGAAGTGGGGGAATCTGGCTTTGAACTTGTGTTTGAAGTTTTCCAAACAGATAAATGAGAAGCTTTACACGACTTCAGAGAATATAAAACTCAGAACAGTGCCCTTAGCGTGGGACTGTACGCCAGCAGCTGGCTTTCTAGGTGTGCAGAATGAATGCGGAGGCAGGTGGAGATGTGAGGAGGCCTCTCCTGACGTGGTGATGGGCTGGGGGGGTGGTGCTGAGAGACCAATGCAGTAGGGGGTCATCTGTGAATACGTATATTCAGCAGAGTTGAAGAACAGGGGTCCAGAGCCTCTCACCTGGTAAGACCTTGGGTTTTGGGAGCCCCGATGCTCTGAGCAGCAAAGCTCCATACAGAAGAGGGTTCCCTCATGTCTCACCCATCCACACAGCCTTTCAAGGGCACCCCGAGAAACCTGTCCAGAGGGGTGCCTGGGTGGTTCAGTTGGTTGGGCGACTGCCTTCGGCTCAGGTCATGATCCTGGAGACCTGGGATCGAGTCCCACATCGGGCTTCCTGCTGGGCGGGAAGCCTGCTTCTCCCCCTCTCAGTTCCTCTGCTTGTGTTCCCTCTCTCGCTGTGTTTCTCTCTGTCAAATAAATAAAATCTTTAAAAAAAAAAAAAAAGAAAGAAAGAAAGAAAGAAAGAAAGAAACCTGTCCAGGCAACCGCGGTGCAGGAGGAACAGGGCGGGGCCCCCCCCCGGGTGCCTTGCTGGGTCCCGCATCACAGACAGTGTCCACAGAGAGGGAGCCCCGCATCAGCCTGGAAGAGCAAAGTGCACACGTGGGTGACTGTGTTGGGTTTCACAGTATCTCATCTGCACATCAGCAAAAACCATCCCTCTGCTGGAAAGTGTGCTTGGCCCTCAGCTGTTCAGACACTTTTTCTAGCCTCTTCATAAAGTGATCGGTCAGGAACTGGCCCTGCCCTGAGGCCGGCACGGTGAAACCCAGCAAAGCGGGCCAGCACTGTCTGTGGAACGTGGGGGGTTACTGACTGATCTCTTGGTTTTGGTTGTAGCTGAGATGAATCACTTCCATAGCAACCGGATCTACGACTACAACAGCGTCATCCGCCTGTACCTGGAGCAGCAGGTGCAGTTCTATGAAACAGTAAGTCGGCCGGCCTCGCCGGGCTCTCTGCGCACGCGCGCGCACACACACGCACAGAGAACGATGCGTGCTCATGTGACTTTCACCATATAAAGTCAATCTCGTATTTTTTAATCCTAAGTGATAAAACCAAAGGAGGTTAATTATGGAGCAGGGTTTTTTTTTTCCAGAATGCCTTTTAATTATATCTTCCTTTTCCTTCTTGAACCACATGGTTAAAAGAGGTTTGTGTTAAGGAAGAAGGGGTGCTGGCCACTGGTTGTGAGGCCCCTAGAAGTCCTCACGGGAAGGTTCTCTGTGGCTGGGGACAGCGAAGGACAGGAGTCCCCTGCGCCCTCAGATGGGATGGAGCCTGGCGCCACGGCTTGGTGAAGGCGCTTTCTCTGTGCACCAGAGGAGCCTCAGAAAGAGGACGAGAGGGAGAGAGAAAATCAAATATTTTCATTTAGGAAACCGTCACAAAAATGTAAACTTTTGTACCCTGCTTAGTAATTTGGGGGTTTACCAGAACGTCCAGAGAACAAAAATGTAGCGTGTAAGTGGAAACTCCGACATCGGAAGGCCAGTTCCGAAACTGTCGTCAGCCATGTGGTGGCCGCCATGCCTCTTACGCAGTGGCCCACTCTCGCCGTGCTCTGCTCTTGTGTGTGCTCACGACGGTGGTAGGCCAGCCCCAAACTCCCATCCGTGCACCTGTCATCTTTGTGGTGCGGAAAAGGTCGGTCTCCAGCAGCAAATTCTTGAAAGGGAGCTGTGATCGGTGTGCTTGCTGCATAGTGTGAGTTGTGTGTGGGAAGCAGCTGATTTTGGAGCTGAGCTTCCAGAAGGAATTCCTTATGCGTGCTTATCGCTTACAGCGTGCGGCTGCTGGGCTGTCTCTATTAACTAGAGCTGCGGCACGGGGGCCTTCACGTACTGGAGTCGAGGTTGCATTTCTTCTACGTAAAAAGAGCCTTGAAGGGCAACTCTTGAAACTCCGATCGTGTTGATTTGTTAGATAATCTCAAAATCCAAGTGAGGTTTAATTATCCATGACATCGTGGCTCAAAATAAAAAAAAACTGCCCATTTAATCACTGTTCTTGTCAGATGTAACAGTTTTAGGAGGATGTAACCCTTAAATACTAAAATTCGCGTACTTGTTGCTGGAGCAAACGTACTGAGCACCTAGTATATACTAAGCATTTAGCCCAGATCCCTGGGCTCCAGGAACGGCTGCGACATCCGTGTCCTCGGGCGCGTGTTCTCCTTGGGGGAGGCCTGGGCACAGGGCCACAGCTGCGGTCCCATACTCGCTCTGTCATGCAGGCACCGACAGTCTATACGCTGCAGACCCGCAGCGGGTGGGATCCGGGAGGCGCCGAGGCTCGGGAGTCAGTGGGAGTCTGGGCGAGCAGGACACCCACCCTGCCCGACTCCTGGTCTGGAAATGCTGCTCCTGAGGGAGGTGGGCTGGCCAGAAAGAAGGGGGGCCTCCTGCAAGCCAGGGCACCTCCTCTAGCAGCACCAGCTGGGATTTGGGGAGGGCTGCGTGGCTGGTGGGTGCTGGAGGAGACCGGAAGCTTAGCCCAGTCAAAGTCTTTGGAATGTTTGCTGTGCCCAACTCCTAAGAGGTGGAAGTAGTAGAATGCCGTGGGCTCCCGATGGGGCCGGTATCTCAGATTGTCTCGTTTCTCCACCAGATTGCGGAAAAGCTGAGGCAGGCCCTCGGCCGCTTCTCGGTTATGTAGACGCAGCAGAACACGAAGAGGACTCCGAAGTGCTTCTTTCTGACTTTGGGCGATGCAATTTTATTTCTTCCCCCTTCATCAAAAACAAAAAGGAACGAAAGAACAAAAACCAAAAAGAAACAGAATTGCAAAAAACTGCATCTATTTTATTAAGCAACCTAAGTGTCTCGGTTACATAGGGATAGTTGTCTTTGGTTCGTTTCTGCATCCATTATTTAAAACAGTGGAAATCATCTCTATTTTTGGAAAGTACTTAAAGTTATCAGAATTTTGAATGGAAAATTAGGGGATCCCCCCCACTGATATTTTACATAAAATTGTAATTTGTACGTCGTCCATGATCTTCTGGGTCTTACCCAATGTCAAATAATTACTAATTGCTTTCTTAAAAATACGAAATATGCCAGAATAAAAAATATATATGTTTGTATATTTTTATAACTCTCTTCAGTCCTGTGGGATTCCTATCTATTTAGGAAACTCTATATGCCTTTCACTGACGTATTTATGACTCCAGTGCTTCTGTTGCCAGGAGGGAGGAAGCCAAGAGGGGCTCTGGGGGCTGCTGGCGCCCTCCCAGGCGGCTGGGGGCCTCACGTGCCCCATCAGCACTCAGTGTGGCAAAAACCGAGGATCCCATTCCCTGCCCCTACTTCCCTCGGGAACGCCGCTGAGTGTCCCCCTCCATGGGGACGGCTTCCTTCCCAGGCCTGGTTCTTGCCGGCAGGAATCTATCGACACGGTTAGGCACGCTGCTGCAGTGGCTGGAGCGGCTGTGCTGGGTCCTGAGCTCCCAGGGACAGACATGCTCCCCCGGAGCTTCACCCCGAACTGGAGTCTTCAGTCGGAGCTACTGAGACATGTTTGCAAAGCCGTGATTTGCCCCTTGGTTTGGAGGGTCGGCAAGTGGGCCAGGGGTGTTAACTGAAAAGGTGGAAAACCACAGCTTAGTAGACCTTCCCATCCGCACCAGATGGAAGCGTCCGGGGAATGATGAGGGTGACAAGCTGAATGGCGCACAGCCGTGGAGCTTTTCCTCTGTGTAAGAAGGACAGAGTGATGCTCTCCGTGAGCGCATAAACTCCGACAGGATTTTTCTGATCACCGGGACTCCAGTCCGCGGCATAAAGCAAAACCTAATCTTCGCAGACTGACAGCTTTAACCGGAACGCTCGCAGACACACGCTGCCTCCCTCCTGCAGACGCGCGAGCCTGTCCTCCGCAGTTGCCTTACGACGTTCTCCCCACTGCTTTCATTTTCCTGACCTAGTGATTATAGTATAGAAAATGGAAAGTTTGGGCCAGCACAAGTAAATGAAACCAAAAAATAAGTAACAGAGGAAATCGAATGAACATGAGTATGAGAATTTCTTGTTCTTTAATATCACGGGTTTTGTTAATGTTTTATAAGTAATTTTCCCTACTTGATTTTTCTTTTATAAAATCTCATAGAACAATGTTTATGATACAGCCATTTAATATATGTACAAATTGTAAAGAATATGTATAAATGTTTTACACAAATGTAAGAGCATGTAGAAGCCAACATATAAATAAATTGTTAAAAAAACCTGTACAGTAAATTCTGAAAGCACTTTTTCAAAACGCTTTTTGGTGTTTGTGTGATTTATTTCCTGCCTTCCTTCTCGTTTTTGTTTGTTTGTTTGTTTGTTTTGATAATTTCTTTTTGCTTCCAACTCCGAAAATAGTCCAGGTAATGAATTTTTCCCCAAAACCTTATTCTTCTGATATGAATTAATCATTTAATTTCTTAATCAGAGTCACCGCTCTTGGAAACATGTCTTAGTCGCCAGAGAGCTGTGTGAGACGGATATGGATGCCAAGCACATTAGGGATCCCTAGAGAAACAAGCAGCAAGGGGTGTGGGGGGGTATAAAAATCTCACAGTACAAGATAAGAGAGTAAGAGGGGAAAGAAATTAGATACTTGCTTTACACACACGCACGGAGGTATTCAAACAAAATAAGAAAATATCGTTAAAGTTCTTTTATTGGGCACTCCTCAGTAGCCGTGTCAGCCTCGGTGAGCAGAGTGGACATTGCTGAGCCCCTGCATAACCTCGGTCCCCGCCGCCGTGGCACTTTGTTCATGAGCCCGCTGGGACGTGACGGGGGCGACTGGGGAAGGAGGCTGACTGGTGTCCACAGAATGGGTCATCCTGTCCACGTGATCATTAAAAGCCTCTTCTGCTGAGGTCATCTTTCGTGAGCA